>VMDO01000485.1:0-95028 GCA_007922755.1 Pedetes capensis
CTTCATTTGTGGCCTTAGTGGTGGGTGCATAAATTTGAATAATAGTCATATTAACTGGCCTTCCTTGTAGGCATATGGATATTATTCTATCACTGACAACATTGTATTTCATGACAGATCTTGAAATGTCTTTTTTGATGATGAATGCAATCCCATTTCTCTTTAGTTTATCATTCCCAGCATAGTAGACCATATGATTATCTGACTCAAAATGGCCTATGCCGGTCCATTTTAGCTCGCTGATGCCTAGAATGTCAATGTTTATGCGCTCCATTTCTCTTTTAATAATTTCTAATTTTCTTAGATTCATGCTGCGTACATTCCATGTTCCAATTATTAATGGATGTTTACAGTTGTTTCTCCTCATTTTGAGTCGTGCCACATCAGCAAGTTGAGCAAGTTGGGGCTTTACTCCATTTCCGCCATCATGGTAGACTCTACTTTGAGGAGGCAACTCTTCCCCAGTAGTCTTTTGAGTGCCTTCCAATCTGTGGGGCTCATTTTCCGGCACTATATCTGACAGTGTTTCTTTGCTATTCATAGGGTTTTCAATGGCTAGTTGTCTTGGGAGTGGCTCGCCAGGTCCTACTCCCTAGTCTGTCTTAGTCTGGAAGCTCAGCTGAAAACCTGTCCACCATGGGTAACCTTGCTCATGTCCAAGGTTACAGTGGCAGAGCTCTCAGCCTCATTGCAACACACAAGCCCCCACAGTGTGGCAAACTGACAGATGTGTGGGGGTCTCTTGTGTTTAGAGCTTCACAATTCTGAGTAGTCCTCTTAACTGCTATTATGGGGTCCAAAAAGACCTCGGAAGTTAAATTTTGTTATTTTTTAAAATTCCTAATTATCACACAGATATGTGTGATACGTATGTGTGTAGGTCTGTGTGATTTCAGTATGCCCTAACTTGGGGCACGTGCCAGAGGTGTAGCCCTGTAGCACCTGCCTAAGCCCAGATAAATGCCTGGTGGGGTGACATATGACCCCAGAATGCCAATTACAGTTGCATGTCATTTCCCATACTTTATAATTGAACTCATGAAAATTATTGATTTTATATTTTTTAGGAACTCTATATTATAAAATGAGAAAAGGATTTTTTGTTATGTTGATTATTTGATTTTATTGTAGTTTTTAAATCCTGGGAAAACCAATTAGAATTTTCTAAGTGCTTTAAGAAAAATTTCTTATTTTTTAATACTTACTGTTATACGAATAAATGTTACATTAGTAACTTTTGAAAGGTGTTTTTGATCATATAACAACATAATTAAACTTTAACAACAAATAATAAAAAGGTCTTTGGTTTGGGGTCTTGGATGACCCCACAAACGGGGATTTGTCAATTAAGTTGATGATCCGAGTTAAAGGTTTCATGGTCCCCTAGAGATTGCTGGGCTGGTTTTTGTTCATTTTGCAGTCTTCCTGAGTCAAAATCCTCTTAGTTGTTACTGCTTCCCAGTCACTAGATTCAGGATCTGAAGCTGTACTTGTTCTTGGCCTGCTGACTGCCAGCCCTTCTTTTGGTCTGGGTTGAGTGTGATTAGAGTTATATTCTCACCACACAGAGAAGAAGCAGTACCGGGAGTCTTATATCAGTGATAACCTGGACCTTGACATGGACCAACTGGAAAAGCGGTCTCGGGCCAGCGGGAGCAGCGCTGGCAGCGTGAAGCACAAGCGCCTATCTCGTCATTCCACCACCAGCCACAGCAGCTCCCACACCTCTGGCATCGAGGCTGACACCAAGCCCCGGGACACGGGGCCAGAGGACAGTTACTCAGGCAGTGCCATCCACCGCAAGCTGAAGACCTGCAGCTCAATGACCAGCCACGGCAGCTCTCACACCTCAGGGGTGGAGAGTGGCGGCAAAGACCGACTGGAAGAGGACTCACAGGACGATGGTAACAATCCTGTCCTATAGCTGGCTCCCTTCCTTTTCCCTGCAGTTTTATTTTTTTTCACATATCAGTTCTGTGGAATTAGTGTCTGGTAAGAGAAGAGGTGTCTTGCCGTCTTCCCTTGTGACTGGTTGGTAGGTGCTATGAGGCTGCCATGCACTGGGTCAGGGCTTCCCTGCTATTCCTAGGAGTTTCAGTGACTGGTTATTTAGGGGTTTCAGGCATGGGTTGCCAGGTGCATTCTCTCATACTTGTGGTGCTGGCGATTGAACCCAGATCCTCAGGAAGTACGGAGCGGCGCTCTACCAGCTGAGCTACTTGAGTGGCTTGCGCTCAGCTGAGAAGAGAGCATCCCTCTCGTCACAGTCCTGGGCAGCCATGAGGTTGGCTGTTTGCATGAGTAAAGGGAAGGTTAGTGCCGCGGCCCTCATGTCTGCACTTCTCATTCCCAGATTAAATAAGGCAGTAGGTGGGAGTGCAGTGACAGTGACAGACACATTTTAAGCTTCTGTCTCCTCCCCTACAAAAGATTTGAGTCCCCAACATTTAGTTAATTACTAAAATGTTTAAGTGTCTCCCGTTTAAGTAGAACTACAGAGGGTATAAAAGAGATACAGCCGCTGGCTGCTGGTAACATCTTCTCTTTTAAGGTGGTAGACCAGATGTCTGGCCCATCAGACAAATTTAGGAGGCACTTGCCTCTTTTAGGTTTTTTTTCTGTCTCAAATAAAAGCTATAATATTCTGGTTTGGTAGGGGAAAAAAAATTGCCTTTGTTAAGGAAAACTGCAGAACATGTTTGGTTCCCATACAATTCCTGTGGCTCCCAGAGCTAGGGATTAAGTGCCTGAAGTAGCAGCTATGGGAAAAGGGGAGCTTTGGGAACTGCTCACTCTGCCTCTGTCAGAAGCCCTTGCTTGGGCAAACAGCCCCTCAGTCTCAGTTGGCACTTGGTCAGAGTAGCATGGTCATACCACTTTTCTTCTTTATTAAAGAGTAGATCATAACTGATAATTAAATCATGGCATTAGAGGATATGTAGATTAAACAGCAATCCTATGGAAGAGAGAACAAAAAGAAGACACTTGGCTGAGAATTGTCCCTCGAGTTTCATGTTAAAGAGTCTCATTTGCAAATTTATTTTCAAATATGAATATTCACATGGCTTCTCAAAGTGTGGCTGTGGGTTATGGTCTTCATTTCCCTCTGATGTCTTCTCCTTCTTTTGTGTCAGAAATAGAGATGTTGGTTGATGACCCCAGGGACCTGGAACCAATGAATGAAGAATCTCTGGAAGTCAGCCCAGACATGTGCATCTACATCACGGAGGACATGCTGCTGTCAAGGAAGCTGAATGGACACTCTGGTGAGCTCTTACAGCAAGCTTTTTCCCTCCTGGACCCAAAAGCCAGTGCCTCAGAAAATAAAAAGGAAGAGAGGAGCACAAGATCATAGGCAGGACTAGAAGAAGAGCCATTCCAGGTCACTGTCTTAACCTGCAGCAGCACCAAGTGTGTCCCGGTGGAGGACAGGGAGGGAGAGCACCAGGATGGGGAATTAGCATCTGGAACCCATGTTTTAGAAAAGGTAGCTGTATAAGAGGACCGTCTTTCCTTCCTTCTGAGAATTAGAGAGTCATATAATGCATCTGCAAGGGGTCTTAGAGACCCTTCAGTCTAGCCGCCTCTCTTTTACGAATGAGAAAAGACAGAGAGACAAATGCTGCTTGTCTAGAAACAGAAGCCAGGCCTCCAGATTTTGTGTGGTTTGTTTTCCCCACTGTATTATGGGAATATGGGAGTGTGGAAGAAAAAAGTAGCAAACAGGGTTGATTTGAGCTGGCACTCTTAAACTCTGTGTTTGTGTGTGAGTTCTTCTGGAACCCATGCATCCACTGTGAGTCCATTCTAAGGTTATATAATATTATATAGTGTTTCTATTATACAAAAGACATCTTTAAAAGGCAACAGGGTGGGGTTTGCTTTAACTCTCAGTAACTTCTATCTGCTTTTGTCATACATCGCGAATTAGTCTCTGCTCTTTAGGGAACTGTGCCTTACAAGCAGGCATAGTTGAAGTGGCCTGAATGCTGATGGTCCTGCCCCTTCCAGCTCTGATTGAGTGAACGGCCCTGTTTTGACTGGGGAGGACTATCGTTGTCCTGTCATACCCTCAGTCCCTGCTGCTCAGTGAACTTCTTCTGAGTGTCAGACACTGGCAGTCAGAGGAGAACGAGACAGACACACAGGCCCCATCATCCTGGCACTATGCAAAAGCATGTAGCACCTTTTACTGCAGAATTCCATTTGCTCACTCCACCAGACCATGGCCTGCAGATGCTCTGCCAGGAGCGGGCCTACCTGCAGCACAGAGAATCACTGGCTCCCCAACACAGACTCATCAGGCTGGTGCTCTAGACATGCTTAGAGTTCATATGCTAGACATTACCCCTTTTGGCCCATTTCCTTTATTAGATTGAATTTTTTGTTTACAAATATTTTCAGTATGCCATATATTAAATATAAACACGCAGTTATATGCACATGACAGGTACATGGATAGTTCTATGTATGTATGTTTGTGGGAAAAAAGATGTTGTAAAACAATGAACACTCCTGGGAAGTATGTATGGAAAGGGGAATGGGAGGGCAGCCAACTTGTACTTTGTGTATTTAAGCATTCAATTTATATAAGATTGTTAATTTTGTAATTTTAAATAGAAATAAAATGTAAATATGGTGGTTTGAAAAATTTTACACTAATGTTTATTGAGATATTATTTACAATAGCAAAAAAGAGGAAAACAATGGTTAAATTACACTTCATACAGTAGAATATGAAATTTTCTTTTTTTATTGAAAAATTTTAATGTACGCCTTAATGTGATTCATTCTGACATGGTTTTCATTGTGACATTTCCATATATGCATTTTTTTGTACATTATACATATAGGTTCCCCCTTACCTTATTGTGTGCTTCCTCTCCCCGTCCCATCCCCCCATCAAAAACTTTTCTTCCATTTACTTATCTTTTTATGGTAATATTTTTCTATATATCCTTGGATTCCAGTTCCATTTAAGAGAGAAACTTTTTCTGTAGTGAACTTTCTTTTTACGTTGTCAGAACTATTACATGAATTTTCTAGACCATCTATAATAATCCCATTCTTAGCTTTTTTTTCCTTTTATTATGATCTGACCTTTGTATAGGATTTTTTCCTTCTTACAATTTTGATTCAGCTCCCACATATGAGTGAGAACATGTGAGACTTTCAAAGAATGCATAACATAAGAAAGATAGGGAAGGAAAACAGTACAACTTATTTTAAAGGATGATCTAATTAAAAATAAAAATGTTTATATAAAGAAAAAATACATAAAAATGCTAATCGGGTTATAGATGATTCTATTTTCTTCCAAATTCTCCAGCGTGTGAGCATTTGCAGTACTGTTTTAGGAACACTGAGCTCAGGTTGAGCGGGGATAGGAGATACTGCTCTGCCCTCCTCTCTTGTTGAAGTGTGATGGAAGTGGATTCAGAACTTTGAGCACCAGGCTCGATTCTGACTTCCTTATGGTGGGTGTAGGTTTGGAGGAGAGTATTTATAAACAGGGGAGCCAAGGGCACATTTACCAGGGAATCCACAAGGAACCACACCATGTGACAACCAGTGCACAAGTCCACAAGATCCTGTGAGGATTTGTTCAAAGGTTTAAGGCTTTTCAGAAGAGATGGGTCTGTCTTCCTCAAGAAAGCCTCTGTGAAAGCAGTGTGGACCCTCCCTCAAATGTGCATCACCTGAGCGTTCTTAACCCAATCTGTGTATAAGCCAAGAGTATTTTCACATTCCATGTTTCAACTGAACTGATTCTGGAATCCTCAGTATATGCAAGGCATATGTGACTTTGAATCATTTTAAGATGTTTCTGAAGAATTAAGAGATAGAACACAAAAAGGTATTTCTATAAGTTACCAGCAATAGTTGAGCAAAAAATCACATTATTCATGTTCTTTTTTATAAATTGGCCTTGTGGATCTAGGGCTTGACCTCCTGACGAGCTTCATCTATTGACAAGAAAAATTTTAGTGGTGTTCACTAACATCTCCAGCTCTTGTGGGTAATTTTAGTTACTGAAATATTTTGGGGGCGAGGGGTGAACTTTATTCACATGCTGTAGAAAGGAAGGGAAATGTTCTGTTTCTGAAAATGTAGCAGTTTATCCCTGGGCGCTGAAGTGTTACAGGCTGTGCTGATGTCAAAGACCCAGAACTAAAATCTTACCGTGGCCTCCATTTTGATCTCTTCCCAGTGCGATCTGTTGCAGGAGGCATGGGCCACGGTGTCTCCATCAGCCAACTGGAGTTCTGGACCCATTTCATTCATTTACTGTCATTAAAACACTAGTGAAGGGCCGAAGGTACAGCTCAGTGGTCCAGCATTTGCAAAGCATGCAAGTGCCAGGCCCTAGGTTCAACCCTCAGTGCCCCCCCCCAAAAAAAACTAGTGAATAACTGCTGTTATTAACCCTGTTTTAGAAAAGGAGTAGACTGAGACAGAAGGATGATAGTAATTGGCCAGGATAGACCTCTAATTAATTATCTGGTCAAGTTCCAGTCCAGACTTATGTGACTGCAAAGGCCACAGTCTCCACAACCACCACTGTACGTCCACATGGAACCAAACCTAGAAGGCTGTGTCACTGTCCCACAGGGGATGAACTCAATGTTAGTGTTGTTGGAGACAGAGAAGGAAGACCTCGTGAGATACTGAACTGTAAAGAGTCAGCTTTGCATTTACGCCATTTGACTTCATTTCTAACGTAATCATGAATAACTTCTATTTTAGAAAATTCAGGCTATAAATTTCCTCTCCTCTAGCCCCACCCTTCCCCACAACCTTCTATTTCCGGTAAGAAAATGGGTGCCAGCCTGGTTGTCAACCACTGAAGAGTCACAAAAGGACTCTTCAGTAATAGTCACTGTTTGATTTCTCATTCCTGGTGGTAGTATATATCAGAATATGTGGTAAGAGGTGTGAATCATTGAATTAGTAATTGTCTCTTTCTCTTTTACTTTAGGGTTGATTGTGAAAGAAATCGGTTCCTCCACCTCTAGCTCTTCGGAAACAGTTGTCAAACTCCGTGGCCAGAGTACTGATTCTCTTCCACAGGTACTAAAGGAGTGGAAACCTCCATATTAGCAACTAGAGTTGTTGTTGTTGTTGTTGTTGTTGTTGTTGTTGTTATTTTTAGGTGCCATCAGTTCTGGTCTGACTCATAAGGACCCTACATACAACAGAACAAAACACTCTCCAACATTGTGCCATGCCCAGCACTACTGTCAGTGCTTCTCTGCTATTCATAGGGTTTTCAATGGCAGATTGTTTGAGGAATAGATTGCCAGGTCCTTCTCCCTAGCCTACAGCACCTGGTATTCCCAGGTGGTCTCCCATCCAAGGACTAAGTAGGCTTAGCTTCCAAAATCAGGCGGGATCAGATGCTAGGGTGCTATGGCTGCAGATAACTAGTTATAGAAATTTTTAAATAGAAACTTACATTAATATTTATACAAATGTGCAAAAAATTAACCCAGGGACATGATTCTTTCCAGATACATACATTCTTATTTTATTTTAAAATTATTTCCATTTTGTTTGCTAGTTTCACTTATATTTGAGTTGGTTTTTATTTGGATAAATTATGTACTTTGTTGCACACTTTGTATGGGTGGAAGCCTCTGGTCTTCAGGCCTCAGATTATGTGAGTGTGCAAGTATGATTCTTATGTGTGTCTGTGTGGGTTGATTGACCTCATCAACCTGAGAGAATGATTCTCTTTGTTTGTTCTCCTCAGTATGGTGGCATTGAACCCAGGTCCTCACACATGTTAAGCAAGGGCTCCACCACCAAGCTCCATCCCCCAGCCCCTTTTTTATTTTTTATTTTGAGACAAGGTCTCACTAAGTTTTGTAGGCTGCCTCTTGTCTCAAACCTGTGATGCTCTTGCCTCAGCCTGCCAAGTTGCTGGGATTATAGGCGTGTGCCATGGTGCCTGAGAATAATCTTGTTGGATATGTTATGGCAGAAATATTTCCACACTTTGGTTATGCCTTTCAGATTGAATTTTCAAAGTATGCTAAGCTGAAGCATTTAATAACTTGTGATCACTGCTTAAACTATTACAATGTGAAAAGATATAAATAAAATTCTCTGAAACGCTGCTTTCAGCATTTAGACTTAATCTGCAGCTGACATTCACGGCTGTTTCTGAGCACTCACTCCCTCCTCTCTCCTGTTGCCTCTCTTTCTTGGCCTCTGTCTGTGTTGTTCTCTTTTTCCCCCCTTCTTTCTTCTTCTCCTTACTTTCTCAGGCATTACAGCTCGCTTTGTCCCTTACTTTTTACTCCTTTCTTCCCTTTTTTCTTGTTTTTCCTTTCTTTCTTTTGCTTCCATTGAAGTAGCCAGAATACGAAGTTGGCATTTATTAAATATTTTTCTGCAAATTCCAAGTACCCTTTAAAACACTATGTATAGTGTGACTAACTGGAGCCCTGGGCAGGCTCCAGAATCAAACTGCCTAAGTTGCCCCCAGCCCTGACACCCAACATTGACTCCTTCATTGCAGGCAGGTCTGTGCAGCTCAGCCGAGCAGCGGATCCCACTGGTGCTACAAAGGGGCATTTGAGTTATGCCGTGAGGGTTTGTGGGGACGACAGCATGATTCTATGTGTGAAATCCTGTTGCAGCGTGGGAAGATTACATCAGTACAAGAGGTCATCCTATGCAAGGGGTGTTACTCAGATATGACACTTCCTAGCAAAATGTCCTCCTTTCACCTCTAGCAAAAGTGATATCTTCTTCTAACAAGGTTGTTCTTTCTGGTGAAAAGCAGCAAAAGTTAGAGATATAATGCCTACTTCCCTTAAATAACCTGTTTGGTATCTCCCATTCATATAATTTTCCAAACCATTCTTGAACCTACTTATCTTTTCCACTAGTAACATTTCTTGGGATAATGACTTCCAACAGTCTGCTACCCACTGCGTACAGCATTTTGCAGGACATAATTTCTTTTGAGTGCTCAGGAAATACTTCTTATCCTGCTGCATGTCTCCCCTTTCTAGCACCAACAATACTTTATATTCTCCCCAAGAATTATGACTTTTTAAAGCATCCTTCTTCAAACTCTATGTCCTGAGTGATAATGGGCTTATTTTTCCATTTCTTATTAAAATAATAACAGACCTCAGCACGAGAGTGTGGCTACATTGCATTGCCAGATAGTGATGAGAAAAAAAACAAGATTTTTACCTTTACAGCCTTATTTTTAAGTAATTACTTGATTTTGGAAATGCTGGGGAAAGTTGGATTTCCGTAGGATTTGCCTCTCTGTTCCTTGGGTTATTTATCTGTAAAATGGAGGAAATAACAGCACCTACCTCATAGGACTTTTAGGAAGATTAAATGTCTTTCACATGCTGAATGTTTCAGTCAGGCCTGTCATGTAGTAAGTATTCAGTAAATGCTAGCTGCTGTTAGTATTGGTGATGACAACAGTGAGTGATATATTTCCCCCACTGGGTCTCGGGCCCAGAAATCAGATTAGAAACCACTCTAATATATAAGGTGTCGGGGTTTTAGCTCTAGCCCGGCTAAAGTTAGGGCCAAACCCTCAACGTAAACACGTGACCGGTGTTGGGAAAGAAGGACCTCGGGAGACCTTCAGATGGTTAGAGAAGGGAAGGGAAGGTTTATTGGGGTGCTCCCCTGATGGAGAGCAAGGAGCAAGCAGCCCCTATAGAGCAAGGCTCTATCCCTTTAAGTACTGGCTCTATGCCTGCAGCATAGAATGCTGCAGGCTAAGTGCTGGTACAGCTCAGCCTTAAAGGCACAGCCACAGCCGCAGATGTTCAGTTGAGGTCTGATGGTCTTGACTCTCGCGGCTCGCCTTCTTTACCCCCCTCCTTCCCAAGGATGGGAGGAGTTGGGAGGCTCTTTGTGGCTTGCTAGATGCCTTCAGCTCTTCGGGGCCCCTGGGCTTGAACTTGCCGGCTTGCTAGATGGTCTTGCTGGAGTAGGGAGTGCTGGTCCAGGTGATGAGGTTCAGGAGATGGTCAGAGAGATGAGGATCAAAGGATGATATGGGGTCCAGGAGCCCTGCTTTTATAGGGTCCTGGAGGGGTCACATGGTGGGGTTCAGCCAATCAGGGCACACAGCTGGCAGGTACAGGGGGCAAACGGACATAACTGCCAAGTGGAGACAGTTACTACCTGCAAGGTGGTGAGGGGAGCCAATCAAAATTAAGGTGGTTAAGGCTGGTCAAGCTGGCCGGGGGCCGTCTTTGGTCACTCGATGGGAGGGGCTGTTTTGAGCGAGTGAGATGAGCCCTGGGGTCAACTAGGGGTCAGCCCCTCAAGCTGTTATGAGGGACCCTAGCTGAGAAATATAACTTTAAAAATCCCCAACAATAAGGATTATTTAACATTTAACAATTTTGCAGCATCTCTTTCTGCAGGTCAAATACACTAACCTTTCACTTAATCTATATTCTTAAAATCTCAACTTTCTCTTGTTTTATAGACTATATGTCGAAAACCAAAGACTTCCACCGATCGACATAGCTTGAGCCTTGATGACATCCGACTTTATCAGAAAGACTTCCTGCGCATTGCAGGTCTGTGTCAGGACACTGCTCAGAGCTATACCTTTGGGTGTGGCCATGAACTGGATGAGGAAGGCCTCTACTGCAACAGCTGCTTAGCTCAGCAGTGTGTCAACATCCAAGATGCTTTTCCAGTCAAAAGAACCAGCAAATACTTTTCTCTGGATCTCACTCATGATGAAGTTCCAGAGTTTGTTGTATAAAGTCAAGCGCATGCAGCCATGCAGGCAGCTTGTGCTAGAGGCTATGAAAGTCCTGGGTTCTTTAAATATTACTTGTGCCATATTTTCATCACCCAAAACATTGCTCACTCTTTATAATACGTGTGATGGAAGCAAAAGCCTTTGGACAATTGCACTTTAAGTATTATGCAGAAGTAAAAGAACTGCAGAGAATGTACAGCAAGACAAGTGCCCAGACATTTATTTACCCTTTGGAAGGAAATGTGCTTTACTGGTTACCAAGCCTTCAGCCTGTTGGACTGTGGTGTATTTGTTCATCTACTGTTTTTTAATTCAGTTATATTTTTTATCATACAAAAGATGATAGGCTTATTTGCTTGTAAATTTTTTTAACCACTCCCTCATGAAATGCTCATGGTTTGAGGGAGGAGAGAGGGAAGGTTCTCTCTTCTTTTAATGCAGAGACCATTGCTGAGTATATAGCAATTGCTGCCTCACCGAGGCTGTCCCAAAGTGAACACTAATGAAGTGGTCAAAATCGTGTGGTTCTAGCAAGCCAAAGATGTGTACACCACAGAAGCACTGCTCAGAGTCGAGAAGATATGAATGAAGCAATATCCAGAAGACTGCGCCTGCTGCAAGATTTCGTGACTCCTTCACACCTGATCCATGCTATGTCCTCCTCTCTGCTCTTCTAGGAAGCTCTGGGCTTCAGCCAAGTTCCTCATCTCAGTAACACTTCAGCTGTGCTCATGACATTAATGTGTTCTGTAGAGTTTGCAAAAACCAGTGCTGGCTAAGATGATAGGAATGTCTTAGAAAATGTTTGTTCTTGGTGGTGTTTTGTTTAATTATCAAGAACAAATTATGGTAATGCTAGTTTCTGCTTAACCAAAACACCCTAACTATATGTATATGTTATCCATACATAACTACATGAGATTGTGCATCTTATTATGAGGTGTGATCAGAAGATACGGTGGGTGGTAGATGTTTACATTTTTAAAAAATTTATTACTGTAAAAGACACATTGCCACTAACCCCCTCAAAATACTCTCCCTGCCTTCAAACACCCTTATCGCATCATTGTCACCTCTTTCTGAAGCAGGTCTGGAAGGCCTTTTTTGAGTGTCTTTAGCTGCACTACGTGGGAATCCATTCAAAATGTTTACCTTTCATGGTCATTTTGACTTTGGGGAAGAACCAGAAGTCGCACAGTGCCTGATCCAGTGAATAAGATGGGTGAGAACACATCATAATCTTTTTATTTGACAGAAATTGCCATACCAGAAGTGTTTTGTGAGATGGAGTGTTGTCATGGTGGAAGATGAAACTAAATAATTTTTTTTATTTAAACATTGACTGTGTTTTTTGTTCATGCCTCGTATGTGTTTAAAGCTTACTAAATCATCATTTTGACTTCTGTGACTATCTTGCACACCCAGAATTCCTTGTTTAGATTCAGGATATGTCATTTGAATGATACCTGAAGACAATCAGGTGATATGGGCAGAGTTAAGAATGACTTTTTCCTCATGTGCCTTTGGCCATGATTCTCAACCCCACTTGCATAATAGAATTATTTGGGGCACTTTTAAAAAGTAACAATGTTTGGGTCCCACCTCTGACCAATGAAATCAGTCTCTTATGGGTGGCACCCAGGTGAAATTGCCTTTTCTTTTAAAGTTTTCCCGATGGAGCTAATATGCAACAGGGTTGGAAACCACCCGTCCAGAGGGTATCTTTTTGTTACTTTTGAAGTAAAAGTATACAGTTGTTAGTGTATAACAAAGGACCATTTTAAGACAGTTACTGCCGTGCTGCTGTTTCAATATATTATGAAATCAAGTCAGTAGAATTTATCAAACTTTTGATGTATAGTGAAAATGTTGCTCGCACTTCCAGAGAGAACTTCATAGCACAATATCTTTCTATGAGATGTTTTTAGTGATTTAATATTTTACAACATTTGTTTACCATATTTTGATATACCATTTTTGCTATCTGCCAGGTTTTATTAAAAATATATATATTATTTTCTAAAGAAACAGTCATATTTTTGTACAAAATTATGTTTCCAGATAACAAAGAAATAGATTTAAGGTACAGCAGAACATAAGCAGTGTTACCCGGGCATGGGACTCAGTATTATAAAACCAGCGGTGACCACAAGCTTGCCCCACTGCCCTGCCCGCCCACACGGCGCTCCATATCAGTATGTCTGGTTAGTTTCACCTGACATTTTAAAAGGGAAAAAAAAGGTTCCATATAGTTTTGTGGCATAAGATTATTTTGCTTTTGTCAGATGCTTTAAAAGAACCAAAGTTTCAGATATTCGAATGTATAAAAGTATCTCAGTCTCTGTATAAAAGGAGAATAGTATGAAGGGATCATTTAATGACTGTTTTACTTACGAGTTATTAAATAATCCACCAGTTCTTATAGATATTTAAGAGACAAATCCTGGTGAAGTTTGTACTCTAAAGAGCCCTGCTCATAATGCAATGCATTTCCTTAGCCCTTAGTATTTCTAGCAAACATAAAGAAAAATCTATTTAATTGAACAGGTAATGCTTTATATTTTATTTTTTCTCTACTTCAGCCGGAATCAGATCTTCAGGGTTTTGCTAGCATTGTTGGTGGTTTTGCACACCCTCTCTGTAATGGGATTTATGAATAGTCTTATGGGTTTTCGAAAATGAATCACGTTAGGGAACATTTTTGCTCTTTGATCCACTGTTTGCAGTAGAATTATATATATGTACATGAAAATCCACTTGGAATAATCTACATTTTTGTATTTGGAAATTGTTTTAAAAAAATAAAAAGAGGAAAAGTATAAAGATGTTATTTATTCTGCATTTGTTACATGCCCATTGCTAGTGCGTATACCAGTTTGGTACACCTTGCCTCTACATGTCATCTACATTTGTATTTGCAACAATGAGCTTTACATCTACATAAACTGTAAATAATCCTTTCTGTGAAAGGATCATCATATCAGGATGATACCAAAAGTATGTTAAAAAAAAAAAAGCTGCATCATTTTGTAATTATTTCTTATAGGCATCTCATGGTAAGATTAGCAGTCAATAAAGTTACTTTTTTTGCCTTTAAGATGTGTTTTCTTATTAGAACTCTTGACGAGAAACGTGAAGTGAATTTGCTTTCTTTGTGTTATTCTCTCCCTTAAGGGAGCACATTAAAGAACAACCTAAAGGTCCCACCTGATAAAATTCCAAGCAGAACATCCCTCATGGTGATGATGGCAATAGATGAACCAACTATTATCATGTACCAGGTCTGGTGTCTTCTGTATTAGAACTGTGTGTTAATCCTCATTAATCCTCACATCCCCATAGGGTACTACTTTTATTGTCAAGTTAGAGAAGAAGGAACAAAGGTTCCAAGAGGTTAAGTCCGAGAGGGTGTAGTAGTCAGCCACTATGGAGTGCCAGTAATTAAAATGACTACTTTAGCTGAGACCTTTAAAGCAGTCATCACTGGAGTGTTGGTTTTAATTTTTAAAAAGTAAGTGGTTGCACTCTCAGGACTGAATGTGAAGGCCACATGGCATCGAGGAAAGAGCCTGGAAAGCCCCAGCACTCCTTCCAACAGGAAGTCCATTACCTTCTCTTTCCTCCAGATTTCTTGGCTATAAAATGGGGATAATGATTCAAAGGACCCTTTGAGAAATTAAATAAGGTAATAGGTATAATATGTCCCTGATGAATAAGGTAACAGGAAAGTTTTCAAAGCTTCTAACAAAGAGCTTGTATGGAAAAGAGCCATTTGGCCATTTGGAAGCCTATAATCCAAAACCAGATGGCTTTCTAATGGGCTGTTACTCATGAATTCTGCAGAGTACTTGGCAAATGTAAGTAAGCTGGGCTCAGTAGAAGACAATATCTGATCACCTGTTGGCATCTGATACTATACATGTTATGTCTAATCTTCACAACCCTTCATAAAGCTGTCATCCTCGTTTCACAGTTGAGTTTTAAACTAAAAACTATCTTCCAAAACTAACCTACCTACCTTTCTTTTTCTCTTTCTTTCTTTTTTTTTCTTGCTTTCTTTCTTTTCCTTCTTCCTTCCTTCCTTCTTCCTTCCTTTCTCTTTCCTTCCTTCCTTTCTCTCGTTCCTTCCTTCCTCCCTCCCTCCCTCTTTCTCTCCATTTCTTTCTTCCTCTCCTGTCCTCTCTCTGCCTCCCTTCTTTTTCATATATAAGGTTTTGCTGTGTAGTCTAGGCAGGCCTCTAATTCACAACTGTCCTTCCCTTGCCTCCTGAGTGCTGGGGTTGCGGTGATATACCACCATACCTAGCTTTAAAAGCTTTTTTTATTACATATACCATGCTACTCGCTGCCCTTAGAGAAAGCTCTTAACCTAAGAGAGGAGAGAATCACAATTTTGATACTGTTATAAGTAAACTTTACTTGCTAATTCAGTTCTTTTTTTTTCTTTTATTTTTTTCTTTTATTTATTTATTTATTTATTTATTTTGTGCACCCACTATGGTCCAGGCATACACAGTACTTACACAGACATTGCTTTGGTATGGAGACAGTAAAGACTTGGGGTTGGTGAATGCAAGGCAGGAAGATCAGAGAACATTTTTCTGGAAAGATGAGCCTTGAATGGGGACTTTTAGCAGGATGGAGTGAGATAAACACTATCCAAGCAAATGCTTGGAAGCTAGTGACAACACTGTTCACTCAGGGACCTGCAAGGATCTCAGGGAACCTGTCCATCCTGATCATGAAAAGCCTTCAGTCCCCAGTGAGGATGCTGGCTTTTTTTTTTTTTTTTAAGGTGGCAGGGACTCCCTGGAGGGAGTGAAAAAAGGAATGTGTTTGGGTTCAAGAGAAATAACGGGAGCAGTACGTGTAGAAGGTAAGAGGGGATAGTGAGACTAATGGAGATATGGGGAGGGTCTGAACTCAGAGTAGGGCAGCAAGAAGCATAATCAAAGGACCGTTTTACACACATACACACACACACTTATTATCTCCTAAATACTAGAGAACCAAGAAGTTCTCTGTTTTTTAGTGTCCTTGGGAAGACTAGAGTTAATACTTGTGTATGAACTGAAATCTACTCCACATGAATACTTTGAATGTTAAAAATGGGCACAATGGCCACAACTTCTTCAGTCTACAGCAGTGGTTCTCAACCCTGGCTGCACATTAGAATGATATGGAGAGCATAAAACAGTGATGCGTGGGCCAGAGCTTCTGATTGGGCTCATTCTGCAAGTGATCCTAATGTGCATCAGGATAGTAACCCACTGGTCTATAGCTAAGCCTGAGCAATGTTGATCTGGCCCTTGAGCTGGGATTTAGCTCAACTGGTAGAGTGCCACTCTGCAGTCTCTGAGGTCCTGGGTTCAATTCCCAGCACTGCAAAAATGGGAGAAGGACATGGCAATCCACTCTCCAGGCAATTGTGAAACAGCCATTGAAAACTGTGTGAGGGTTGCTATGAGTTGGACATGACTTGACAGCACCCAACAACAATATACTATCTGCTCCTTAATTTTCATGAGCCATATTTGGGGTGGGCTGGTCCGCAGGGTGTCCAAATATATTGCATTTTGTAAAAATGGCATTATTTTCTTTTGTCAATACAGCTGTCAGAAAAGTGGAACACAGTTCAATTAAGGGTGAGCTCATTGTTTCAGAAAATCACATTCTGTGAGAGTGTTACATGAATGTGACTGTGGGGCTAAATATGAGGCTGGGGGCTATGTGAGTAGAGTAAGATATTTCAAAATACCCTCCTGCCATTGTTTTATTTGCCTCATCATGTATTGGATGTTTTCTGTAAGTTTTCTGATCCCCTCACAGAGGTGTAATGAAAATAAGTAAGCTGAATCCAACCAGCCTGCAGCTGTACCACTGTGGTGTCTGATCCCATCAGATCTCAGAAGCTAAGCAAGGTTGGGCCTGGTTAATACTTGGAATGGAGACCACCTGGGAACACCAGGTGCTGTAGGCTTGGGAGCCATACCCAGCAACCCACTCCCAAAAATCAATCCACCATTCAAAACCCTATGAATAGCAGAGAAGCACTGACAATAGTGTTTCATCTGTTGTACATAGGGTCCCTATGTGTCAGACATCAAATCGATGGCATCTAACAACAGCTACAACAAATCCAACCAGCTCTTTGATTCTTAAGATATGCATTTTGAATTGAAGGGCCTGACCTCTGAAAAGCCCTGCCCAAATGCTCTGAGCCATTATAGGTGATGAAGTTATATACCTTCAAGAGAGTAGACAAAGTCTATAAACATGGCATTGCTATAATTAACCAATTCATTACTTAGGGTGAGTGTTTACCCATCTGGTGTCAAACTATAGGCAGTTAACGTCTCCTCAATTTATTACTGTCATTACTGCACGAGATGGATTTCATTAGAACAGGCAGTATGCAACTGAGGAAGGAATTATGTTCCAAGTTTTCTTCTAAATTGGTTGGTTGACATTTAAAACACATGTCCCCAACTTCCCTAAGTAGCCCACAAATGCGTATTTAACCAGAGATATTATTAGAGAGGATTTTTTTTCCTGTGCATTAGTAACCATCTGTCAAAGAAAAGGCCCATAGCATAATCAAGGTAGGCAAAGTACCCCACAACCAGATAAAAAGATGATAGCAGTTCCTGGACCTTGGATGTAGCTCAGTTGGTAGAGCACTGCTCTGTGCTCTCTGAGGCCCTGGGTTTGATCTCCAGCACCACAAAAACGGGAGAGGGACCTGGTAGCCCACTTCTGAAACAATCTCAAAACAATCAGCCATCAAAAACCCAAGGAACAGCAGAGAAGCACTGACATAGTGCCAGCCATGGCACAGTGTTGGGGAGGGTTTCATTCTGTAGTACATAGGGCTGCTATGAGTTGGACCCAACTCAACGGCACCTAACAATGACTTAAGCAGACCCTATACATCAAAAGTATGACCTTCAGTTGTTACTTTCATAGCTCCTCCATGCCCAACTATAACAGAAGTAGACGAAATTGTCAAGTAAGCCATGACAGGATGAAGCAGATCTAAGCCAGTGTCTACCATTGGGAAGAGGAATATTCTACTGCTTCCCTATCTATACCCACGCCCCAGTCCAGAGCTGCTGGAAGCTGTTCTGCCATTGTGAAGGAGAGGGCTGGAACAGGCCCTCTTCTGATCCACAGGGGTAGGAGGAAGAGAGTAGGCCTACAAGGCACTCTACCAAGGACAAGCTTCAGGGTGTTCTAAAGACAATCCGTGACTTGCTGCAGAGTAAAAGTGAGATGCTTCCAATAGAAGTTAAGGACTCCATACTAGAGCCTTTAAGTGCAACATCAGTAGGAACATGGAAGAGCATAAAATCCACTGGAGGATTTAAAAGAAGCCCCAAGTAAATTAATATACCATGCTCCTGAAAAGAAAGCCATGATAATGGAAATGTCAATTTTCCCCATCAGTTCCAATCAAAATCAGCCATGATGGAGAAACAGAAACTACTTTACCATACAACCTCAAATAACTCTTTTTTTTTTTTCCTTTTTACTCCCTTTATTAGAAAATTATGGTGGTGTAGAGTAATACAGCATTGTCTTTTTCCATTGTGCAACCATTACATCACTTCTGGCTACACTTTCATCAACCCACATGGTTAATGGAGCCTTATGGCTAATACGTTGTAAAACTCAGAATGCATATTTGGGTTACATTTCCCTATTTTTCCAATGTTTACATTGAAATTATCTTCTCCCCTTTATCCTTCTACATTGATTCTCCTCCTCATCCCACCTTCCACAATCTTCACTTCCCTCTGCTAGTTCCCTCGTTCCTTTCTACTCTTATATTGTCTCTTCTTTGCTAAGTTTAATTGTGCATTTTTATATATATCAACTTATGTATAGGATTTTTTTCTTCCTTTAAGAGTCAGCTCCTACATATGAGTGAGAACATATGGTTTTTCAGTTTTTGAGCTTGTGTTTGTTTGCTTAAGATGATGTTTTCCAATTCCATCCATTTTGTTGCAAATGATACTACTTCATTTTTTATTGCTGAGTGGTATTCCATTGTGTATATGTACCATAATTTCTTTATCCATTCTTCTCTAGATTGGCACCTTGGTGAGTTCCATCTCCTCGCTATTATGAAAAGTTTTGCAATTGAACATGGTATTGCAGGTGTCTCTATGGTATGATGACTTGTCTCCCTTGGGGCATATTCCCACTGGTGGTATAGCTGGGTCATATAGCAGTTCTATTTTTAGTTTACTGAGGTATCTCCATATTGATTTCCAAAGTGCTTGAACCAATTTTCAGTCCTACCAACAATGTAAGAAGGTTCCTTTTTCTCCATAACCTTGCCAATATTTGTTATTCTTTGTTTTGTTGATCTTGACCATTCTTACTGGAGCTAGGTGGAATCTCAGAGTTGTTTTGATTTGTATTTCCCTAATGTCCAGGGATATTGGGCATTTTTTCATGTGCTTCATAGCCTTACAAACTTCTTTATTTGAGAACTGTCTGATTATTTCCTTTGCCCACTTGTGTATTGGATTATTTGTTGTCTTGGGATTTGCTTTCTTAAGTCTTTTATTTTTTAAGAAAGAATACTTCTGCGTATAGTGGCACATGCCTATGATCTCAGAGACTGAGGTGGCAGAGGCAGAACGATAGCAAGTTTGAGGCCATGGGCAGCCTGCACAACTTCGCAAGACCCTGTCTCAAAATAAAAAGTAAAAAAGTGACTGGAGGTGCAGCTCAGTAGTACAGCTCTTACCTAGTATGTATGATGGCCTGCATTCAACCCCCTGTTGTTGTTTTTGTTGTTGTGGTGGTGGTGGTGGTGGTGGTGGTTGTGGTTGTGGTTGTATGCCATCAAGTTGGGTCTGACTCATAGCGACCATATGAACAACAGAGCAAAACACTACCCCCAATTCTGTGCCAGGCACACAATCTTATCTATGTTTAAGCCCGTTGTGGCAGACACTGTGTGAATACATCTAGTTAAGGTTCCTCCTTTTTTTTCATTGACCTGCCTCTCCAGGAATTGGTCTCTCCTGACAACATGTCCAAAATATGTAAGACACAGTCTAAATATCCTTGCTTCCAAGGAGCACTTTGGTTGCACTTCTAGGACAGATCTGTTGATTCTTTTGGCAGTCCATGGTATATTCAATATTTATCTATAGCACCATAATTCAAAAGCATCAATTCTTCTGTCTCTCTTATTCAATGTCTAGCTTTCACAACCATATCATGTGACTGAAAATAGGACAGCATGAGTCAGGTGCACTTCAGTCTTCAATGTGACATTTTTACTTTTCAACACTTTCAAGAGGTCTTTTGCATCAGGTTTTCCCAATGCAATGCGTCTTTTGATTTCTTGACTGCTGCTTCCATGGGTGTTGGTTATAGAAACAAGTAAAGCAAAATCTTAGATAACCTCAATCCTTTCTCCATTTATCATGAAGTTGCTTACTGACCCAGTTGTAAGGATTTTGTTTTGTTGATGTTGAGTCACAATCCATGCTGAAGGCTATGTTCTTTGATCTTCATCAGTAAATGTTTCAAATCCTCTTCAGTTTCAACAAGTAGAATTGTGCCATCTGCATAACGCAGGTTGCTAATGAGTCTTCCTTCAAACCTGATGCCATGTTCTTCATAATGTCTAGCTTCTCCAATTATTTGCTCAGCACAGAGATTGAAGAGATATGGGGAAAGGATACAACACTGATATACATCTTTCTTGACTTTAAACCAGTGTTTCCTTGTTCTGCTCAAATGACTGCCTCCTGGTACATTTACAGATTCCTCATGAGTACAATTAAGTGCTCTGGTATTCCCAGTGCTCTGATATCCATCTAATGTCAGCAGTGATGTCCCTGGTTCCACAACCTTTTCAGAATCTGGCTTGATTTTCTGGCAGTCCCCTGTCTACATACTGCTGCAATCGCTTTTGAATGATCTTTAGCAAAATTTTACTTCAGTGACATATTAATGATAGTGTTTGATAATTTATGCATTTGGTTGGATCCCCTGTCTTGGGAAAAGGCACAAATATGGATCTCTTCCAGTCAGTTGGCCACATAACTGTTTTCCAAATCTCTTGGCATAAACAAGTGAGTACCTCCAGTGCTGCATATGTTTGTTGAAACATCTCTTTTGGTATTCCATCAATTCCTGGAACCTTATGTTTTGCCAATTCCTTCAAGGAAGCTTTCACTTCCTCCTTCAGTATTATTGGCTCCTGATCATATTCAGCCTCTTGAAATGTTTGATCATCCACCAATTCTTTTTGCTATAAAGACTCTGTATATTCCTTCCATCTTCTGTTGATGATCCCTACCTCATTATTTTCCCTGTAGAATCCTTCACAATTTCCACTCAAAGCTTGAAATTTTTCTTCAATTCTTTAAGCTTAAAGAAAACAGGGTGTGTTCTCCTCTTTTGGCTTTCTATATCCAGATTTTTGCATGTCATTATAATATTTGATTTTCTCTTCACCAGCTGTCCTTAGAAATCTTGTGTTAAGATCTTTAACTTTGTCATGTCTTTCTTTTATTTTAGCTATTCAATACTCAAGGTCAAATTTCAGAGTCTTTTTTGACCTGTAATTTGGTCTTTTATTTTTTTCTGTCTTTTTAATAACTTTTAGCTTTCCTCATGAATGATGTCTGTGATCCATGCCATCATATTTTACCATAAATGTAATCAATTTGGTTCCTGTATGTTCTATCTGATAAATTCTATGTGTATAGTTGTTGTTTATGTTGGTGAAAAAAATGTATTTGCAATGAAAATGTCATTGGCCTGACAAAATTCTATCATGCCATCTCTATCATTTCTATCACCACAACCATATTTTCCAACTACTGAGCCTTCTTCTTTGTTTCTAACTTTTGCGTTCAAATCACCAGTAATTATCATTGCATCTTGATTTCATATTTGATCTATTTCAGATTGAGAAAGCTGGTAAAAACCATTCCTATCTTCATTTGTGGCCTTAGTGGTGGGTGTATAAGTTTGAATAATAGTCATATTAACTGGCCTTCCTTGTAGCCATATATATATTATTCTATGGACAGCAATGTACTTCAGGACAGATCTTGAGATGTCTTTTTTGATGATGGATGCAACCCTATTTCTCTTTACTCTCTCATTCCTGGCACAGTAGACCATATGATTATCTGATTTAAAATAGCCAATACCAGTCCATTTTAGCTCACTGATGCCTTGAATGTCAATGTTTATGTGTTCCATTTCCCAGCATCAGTATTGGAGGAAGACTCATTAACAACCTGTGGTTATGCAGATGACACAACTCTGTTTGCTGAAAGTGAAGAGGATTTAAAACATTTACTGATGAAGATCAAAGATCACAGCCTTCAATATGGGTTGCAACTAAACATCAACAAACCAAAAATCCTTATGACTGGGTCAGTATGCAACTTCACAATAAATGGAGAAAAGATTGAGGTTGTCCAAGATTTTGCTTGGCTTGGCTCTATAATCAACACCCATGTAAGAAGCAGTCAAGAAATCAAAAGATGCATTGCTCTAGGAAAAGCTGTGATGAAAGATCTCTTTAGAGTATTGAAAAGCAAAGATGTCACATTGAAGACAAAGGTGCATCTGACTCATGCCATGGTATTTTCAGTCGCATTATATGGTTGTGAAAGCTGGACATTAAACAAGAGAGACAGGAAAAAAATTGATGCTTTAGAATTATGGTGCTGGAGATGAATATTGAATATACCATGGACTGCCAAAAGAACCAACAGATCTGTTCTAGAAGAAGTGCAACCAGAGTGCACCTTGGAAGCAAGAGTGGCCAGACTGCATCTTACATATTTCAGACATGTAGTCAGGAGAGATCAATCCCTAGAGAAAGACATCATGTTTTGGAGAGTGGCAGGTCAATGAAAAAAAGGAAAACCCTCCACTAGATGTATTGATACAGTGTCTGCCACAATGGGCCTAAACATAAATAAGATTGTGTGCCTGGCACAGAATCGGGAAGTATTTCGATCTGTTGTACATAGAGTTGCTATGAGTCAGACTCAACTTGATGGCACCTAACAACAACAACAATTTTCCTAAATTCATACTATGTACATTCCATATTCCAATTATTAATGGATGTTTACAGTTATTTCTTCTCATTTTGAGTCATGTCAAGTCAGAAAATGGAGGTCCCTGGGGCTTTATTAATTCCTGACATTAAAGTCAGCTCTATTTTGAGGAGTCTACTCTTCCCCAGTCATCTTTTGAGTGCCTTCCAACCTGGGGGGCTCATTTTCTGGCACTATCTGACAGTGTTTCTCTGTTATTCGTAGGGTTTTCAATGGCTAATTGTTTCAGGAGTGGGTTGTCATGATCTTCTCCCTGGTCTGTCTTAGTCTGGAAGCTCAATTGATGCCTATCCACCATGGGTGACCCTGCTGGTATCTGTAATACCAATGACATAGCTTTCAACATCACAGCAACATGCCAGCCCCCACTGTATGTCAACTGACAGAAACGTGAGTGTTTCTTTCAAAAGCAAAATCCAAATTCGAAAAGGTTTTAGGCATCAAAAGCTGAAAAGAATTCAATGCCAGCAGATCTCCTCAAGAAGTGTTAATGGAAGCATTTTAGGAAATAAATAACTAAAGCTATTTATACATGAAAAAAGTAGGTCTCCACAAAAAATGAAGAACCTCAGAAATGGTAGCTATGTAGATACATATATAATTTTTGTGATTTAAATCACTCTATGAAACAAATGGCTACTTGAAGCAAAAATAAAAACAATGTATTATAAAGTTTATAACATGTAAAAGCAAAATGTCAGGCCATGATAGCACAAAGACCTGGAAAGGGAATTTAAAGTATATTGTTGTAAGTTTCTTGTGTTGTATTTGGAGTGGTATAATATTACTTGAATGTGGGCTGTGATAGTTTTAAAACATATACTATAAACTCTAAAGCAACCAATAAAAATAGAGAAAAAAAAAGAGGCATAAAAGATAAAATCAAAGAATAAAAATTACCAAGCCCAAAAGAAGGCAAAGAGGAAAAACAAGTCCAAGAACAAGTAGGACAAGTTAAAAACAAGCAAACTTAGTACCCTTAATCCCAACCATATTAATAACCAAATTAAATGTAAAAATAACCATAAAGACACAGGGGATAACTAAAGTTTTTTGGAAATATAGACCCAACGAGATATTTGGTTTTCCAGATGCAAAACACACTATAAAATTCCTATTCTTAATGATACCAACACAAAAATAGCTGTTTAGGGTAAGATCTGGCAAAATTTTTCTGTAAAGGGCCAAGTATTTTAGGCTTTGCAAGTCACATGGTATGTGTTGCAACTACTTAACTCTGCCATTATAGCATGAAACCAGCCACACACAATATTTAAACAAATGAGTATGGCTGTGTCAGCAGCTGTGCAGCAGAGAAATGCAGCACAGTATGGCCACCTAGCCTGAGTTCCCCTAGCTGGGAATTTCTACTCAAGTGAAGCCAGGTGTTTGACTTCATCTCAGAAAAGTATTTCAGGATGAGTCAGAGAGTGAAACAAAGCTAGTTTCTTAGTACATGTAATCCCAGCATTTTAGGAGGCAGAAGCAGGAGGATTGCAAGTTCAAGACCAGAGGCAGTCTGTGTAATTTAGCGAGACCATGTCTGAAAAAAGTAAAAAAAATGGGCTGGGGATACTGCTCAGTGGTCCAGCACTTGCAAAGCATGCAAGCGAGAGGCCTTGGGTTCAATTCCCAATACTGCAAAAAGAGAGAGAGAGAGAGAGAGAGAGAGAGAGAGAAGACCCCTTAGATGTCTTTTACACGTAGACACACAGACACACACACACACACTTGATTTGACAAGGTGGATTTACAGAAAGGTGTCACAAGGGAATTGTCTTGGCATAAGCATGGCCCCTAATCCCATTTTTGAGATTAGGCTAAACTCAAAGGTTTTATGTATTTTGATCCTAACCATAGCTTGTTGCAACTTTAATATTTTTATTATTTAAAATGTCTCTCAAAAATAATGTCTCTATGCAGGCAGACCTCACAATAGTTTTCTTGGTGGTTGTGTCAAAGTTCTTGATTCTCAGCTCATGAAATTCAAACCACATTCTAAGGTGAAATCTCTTTCCCTTTCTATGTCTTCCATATCTCCCTGACATTCTATCCTATCTCAGCTCCATTTCAATAAAGATTTATTTTAAAATAAAGAAAAAGAAAAAGAAAAAAAGCAACGGGCTGGATTTGGCTCACAGGCTTTCTGTAATGGTTAATCTTGATTGTTACTTGGTTGGTTTGAGAAGCACCTAAGAGAATGGTAAGGAACACCCCTGGGTGTATCTGTGAGGGCCTTTGCAGAGAAGATTAGCTAAAGGAGGAAGACCTGCCCTGAATGTGGGATGCACTATTCCATAGGCTGGAGGCCTAGATAGAACAAAGAAGAAAAGAGAAAGGGAGTTAGTTGGAGGGATAGAAGGAAGAAGGGAGGGAGGGAGAGAGAGAGGAAGGAAGGAAGGAGGGAAGGAAAGAAGGAGAAGAGAAAGCCAGGAACATGGGTATTCTCTCTTTCTCTTTCTCCACTTCCTGGCTGCCATGATATGAGCTGCCCTACTCTACCACACCCTCTCCACCAGAATGGACTGAAACCTCTGAAATGGTGAGCTAAAATAAATCTTTCCTCTCTTAAATTATTTATGTCAGGTATTCTGTCACAGTACTGAAGCTGCTGGGATTACAGGCATGTGCCACTGGGCTTCCTGGGCTTTTTTTCTCCTTTTAGGATTGAAGTTACCCAAGTCAAATCTTTCTACTAATATTACATAGGCCTTTAAAAAAATATATGAGGAAGAAGGAGAATTTTTAATATCAGGACAGTAGAGAGCAGATAGTGTGAGAGCAGACTTAAGGTCACTTTAAAATCACTGGTTCCTTGAAAACTAGCCCTCAACAAAAGCTGATAAGGGCAGCTGTGTCACAAGATGGCTGTGCCTACTGAAGGGCTGGATTAAGAAAAAGGTAGTGTCACAAGATAACCTTGTAAAGGGTCAAATTCAGGGAATTCCTGTAAAGGGCTGAGCTCTGGAAAATGGAAACTTACATTGTACTCCCCCACCCCTTAAGCTGCTCAATAAAACCTGAACTGACCAGACCTGAGCCGCTGTTCCCTCCAACACTCCTGGAGCTAGGGGCAAGCCGGCTGATCAGTCTATTAAAGCTTCCTTCTGCTCCTGATCCGTTTATGTCTTGGAGTATTTTTCTAGGGTTGAACTGCTAGGTACAACAATAGAAAATCACCAAATTAGTCCTGTCAGTTCTAAATGAAATAAAATTAAAAACAAACTATATTTTTTCTTGTTTTTATTACTATTTTAATTGTACATATTTATGGGTTACTGTGGTAGTTCATAATACAATGTTCAATTATTAAAACCAATTTGTGAACATTTTCATTTATTTAAACAGTATGCAAAAAACTTTGACCATCATGTATCAATAATTGTAGATGTTTATGAGGGTTTTTTTTTTTTAATTGCATACAGTATAATGGGATTCATTATGACATTTTATGGGGTAACATCCTATATTTTGCACTTGGATTTCTAATACGGAGCACACCAAAATACAAGTCTATCTCACCCTCCCTCCCCTAGTGCTACCCTGTGCACTGATAACCGAGATGCACCCAGTTGGGCCAAGAGCTGTGCTCCAGTCTCCAGCGCCTCTTGTGTGCTGATGCTCTCCACCCAGTGGGATGTTCTGGGCTGTCTGGCCACACAGGATTTTCAGAATATCCTGAGGCTACTTGCTGGAGTTCTGCCCAGCCACCTTCCCAGGATTCTCTCCCCAGGCCCTGACTGACCCGTGGATGGTAAACTGCCTTCTTCTCTATCCTCTGTCCTACTCTTGTCTCCAACCTCCCCTTCCTCCTTATCCAGGCTAGCCCATTTGGGGCTGGTACTGCATTCTGGACAGTGGCGGGCCCAGGTCCCAGGGATGGCTCGTCAGGGCCACCACCGTCCACTTTGCGTTGGCCACTCATGTAAACCATCCGGGACCTGGACAGGTCTTGTGTTTTCTGTGTTTTCTACTACTCTGCCTTACTGATCTTTTATGTTTTGTTTTGTTTTGTTTTGTTCCTTTATCCTTTCCCTTGAAGTCTTGAGCCTCAGGAATCCATGATTGTATTTTTCCTCAGCCTCATAGCCAGGTTTGCTGGGGCTTTTATTTCATTGTAAACCAAATTATATTCTCCAAATGTTCTGGGAAGTGCCTATCCAGGGTATCTTTGGACTTTTCTTGTTTTTAGCCACCTCTTGTTCACTTCCTCTCTTTAGGTATTTAGTAAGGCATCGCAGAGGACCCAAGGTCATTCCAGAGAACCCAAAGTGTTGATTGTAGAACCAAGTAAAGCAAAATCTTGGACAACCTCAATCAAGTTATTAATTCTGAGAACAAAATGTTACAGAACAACATATTGTGATAGATTACACAGCTTGAAAAGTTACACTTGAACGGTCATAATGTAAATCCTATAACAACAGTAAGTAATGAAAAGATAGCATAAGTATTGAAAGAAGGAAATTCTATGTGGATTGGGGGGAGAGCGAATGTATGTAAAGGTACTACCTTCCCCTCTTTCATAACAAGCTTGATAGATAATATCTCAAACTGAGAATGCATGAAAAAGCAGTTTGTAAATATAAGAATATTACTTAGAAACATGGAGATAAATATTTTTCTTCTAAAACCACTTCATGAGTTGAAGGCATTAGTTTTGAGGAAGAGAAATTGCACTCTCTCTCTCTTTGTTTTTTTAGAAGTTTTGTTATCTTTGTCTTTTAAATTATATAAATGTATTACTTCAATAAAAAATTCAAAATTCTTTTAAGAAGATAAAAATTATTTCAGGTACTAGCATTGAACCCTGCTAACAACCTAGTGTCTTGGAAGCCACAAAGAAAAAGGGAAAATGGAGGCCCATGGGCTTGGGTGAGTGTTTGGTTCTGTTTTGAGAGTAGCTGTTGGGTTTGTTCTGAGGCACCAGTGCATGACGTACAGCCCAGGAGATAGGACAGAAGAGGGAGGCTTCTGCTCCTTAGGAGGCAGCTCTTCCTGAGAACAGATGCAGGCTTTTCTTGGAGGTGTTGGGATATCAATGAAAAGGCCTTTGAGAGCCACACAGGCATTGTTTGTAGAGAAGGTGCCAGAAGGTGAGGTGGGTCCCCCTCCTTTGTTGATGCCCAGCAAGAACGATCTGGTTCCTGTTTCCTTGGTGAGAGCAGCCAACAGATGGGTGTCTGGTAACCCAAAGCCCTTGTCAAAAGGGCCCAAGTCAATTGTTCCACCTGGCACTGGGGCTGGGGCTGACTCCGGTTTCACTACAGGCCTCTGGGGACTAAATTCAGAGAGTGGAACTGGAGACCCCAGATTCGGAGGGAGGGGCTGGAGTCAAGAGAGGCTGAGGGATCCCAGAGTCGGGGTGGAAGAAGAGGCTACCTTGGAGACTGTGGGTTAGTTCACCCCTCGTTCAAGGCCTCACAGACTAAAGGATTACGTGAAGCTCCACAGAAGCTTTTTTAAAGTATAGATTTATTTCCAGGCTTCCCCTCACATCTGCTGATCAGAACCTCAGGGGTGCAGCCTGGGGTTCTGATGCACCCATCCATTCTTCTGATCACCCTTAGAAGCCCATTATGCCACTGCTCATGATGCCCAGGCAGCCCCTGCTCTACCTGAGCTCTTCTTCCTCCTTCTTTCGAAGTTTGTGTGCAAAGGGAACTTTCTGAACTCCAGAGGTCTGAGAGCATATTGTTAAAACCTGCCTCTTGTAGGGGCTTGCCAGCATCTACCTGTGGGGTGGGGGCTCAGCTCTCCTGCACATGGTTGCCAGTTTTCATTCCCATCAGTCATCTTCCATGGGGACCTCTGAAAGGCCATTAAGAGATTTGCGGACAGATATTTCTTTGTCCTCCCAGAGACTTGCTGGCTTGAAAAGGGTATGGTGGAGGTCACCAGTGGCAGGCCAGGCTGCTGGGCCAGACTGCTGGGTGCTTGGTCAACACTAAGAGATGACCACAAAAACAAAGATAACCAAATGGGCTGAATTCAGTTATGGGAGATAGAGCTCTGCTTTCAGAACCAAGTTTCTCTTTCCACTCAGTGCACACAGTTTGGAGATAGTAAAAGGGAAATGCCAGAGACTTGTGAGCAATTTTTTTTTCCCTAAAGATGGGTAGAAGGTGGTGGCTGGGCTTCTTTCTTTCTTTCTTTCTTTCTTTCTTTCACTAGACATGGAATTCATCTGGTTCCCTAGATATCTGTAGCTGATTTTCCTATTGGGTTTTGGAATTTGTAGTTACAAATCCCTCCCCATCAAGCCCATCCTAATTCCAAAATCCACAATAGATTTTCTATGACGCAGAAGACAGATGATAAACTTAGAGATTGGAGTGAACAGAGCTTTATCTCTAAAAGTTGCACCAGGTTAAAAACGTCACAAGTCAGAAACCATACTTCCCTTGGACCTAACACAGTGCCTGGCATACAAACGGTACCCAGTACATACTGAATTAAGCAATGAGTGGACGTTCTGTAGCCATGTGCCCAGGTGCCAGGTGGCCTGGTGCAAACCACTAGTAAGTCCTCTCCACGTGGGACATTCTTCCCCTGGTCCTTCTCTTCATTCTGATCTTAGCTCATGGCCTCTTCTCAGAAAGTTGTTCCCTGCCTACCCATTCCAAAATTGCCCTCGGTTGTGTCTCTACCACGTCACCCTATTTATTTATTAATAGCACCCACCACAACTATGACTCACTCACACCTTTCTTTATTATTTTTCAGTTGCCTGCCTCCTATGCCATAACGTAGGCACTGTGAAGGTGAGGACCTTACCCATCTTGCAAATGTTTCCACTCCAACATCAAGAACAAGTTCTTGACCCAGCAGGCACTCGGTGATTTGGGGTTGAACGATTGTGGTGACAGTAGATTATAAGAAGATAGAAAATGTTACTCAATTCTATAATATATTTGTATTGGTTCTGAATGGGGCTGATCTTATAATGGATTTTGCATATTTCATGTCATATTTTCCTCCCACTCCTCCCTGAAAAGCCACTGGTACATCAGGGTGCTCATGGAGTAGATTGTGTCTTAGCACTGAAGAAGGACGACAAACAAAGATTATGGTGAGCAGAGAGCTGCTTGTTGTTGTTGTTGTTAGGGGCAATTGAGTCACTGCCTGACTCACGGAGACCCTTCGTCCACAGGCAAAACACTATTGTCAGTGCTACTCTGCAATTCATAGGGCTTTCAATGGTGGATTGATTTGGGGGAGTGGGTTGCCAGGTCCTTCTCCCAATCCTACAGTACCTGGTGTTCCCAGGTGGTCTCCCATCCAAGTACTAACCAGGCCCAACCCTGCGTAGCTTCTAAGATCTGATGGGATCAGACGCCACAGTGCAGGCAACAGAGAGCTTAGTTGCCTCTAAATCCAGGATGCTTTTTCTGAGCAATGAGGAGGATGGAAGCATATCAAGGGGGAGGAAGCAAGGAAACCAATGCTCAGGAATGGTTAGAAGGAGCCCAGAGCATGAAGGGTATCAGAGAGGGCAGGGCCAGCTTGCAATAGTCCTGCACAGGGCAGTAAGGATCTTCCTCCACTCCCTCCTTCATCCCAGCCAGGGGGTTTATTAATGTGGCCAGGCACAGCCGTGGCTGTTCAGGTGTGCCAGGAAGCACATATTCAATGGCTTGGGGGTCTCAGGGGACAGGGCATGTGCACCTAATCCCATCTGCCTGCCTGAGCCCTGGCAAGAGCTGAAGCCAAAGGCTCAGCTTGGAGACTGCCTGGGCTGAGCGGCTGCTTTCAGCATTATCTGATCAGGGGCCACCCCGGCAGCCCTGCGTCAGAACCATTTGAAGAATCTGCATGAAATGCACATTTTGGGGGCCCAACTCCTCCAGATTGGGACTCCGCGAGCAAGGCCCAGGAACTTGCTTTTCTAGTCAGCTCCCTCCCACCCACCCACCCCCGACCCTCCCCACCATCCCCTGTGATTCTTGAGTGGGTCTGAAACACGACACGTGGACATGGGGGAATGATTCACTTGGGGACCTAACGCGTCATCAGGCGGCTTCTGGTGTGTCTGCCCACGTCTACTACTAATGTGAAAGGAAGGCGGGGCGCGCCCTGCGGGCCTGCGGAGGAACTAGGTCAGAACGCCGCTTCAGGCGATCCACGGCCTGTTCCTGACTGCAGCCTGATCTCTGGTGGTCAGAAGGGAGAGGTTTGCTGGGAAGGATCCAGAGTATTGGGTTTTGTGCAATTCCAGGCGAAAACGATATCCTCAGAAACTGCCTGACTTGCAGAGGCTTTGGCTAAGACTGGGAATAGTTGAGGAAAGGGTGATAAATTCCTTGTTTTGCCCCCATTGCTTACTCATCTTTTTGGCTCCCTGTCCGCCAGCACATTTGTAGGTGGCATTTTAGCGGTTTTCAAGCATTTCATTTGAGGGAGGAGAAGAGACACAAAGAAACAGATATTGGGTCTTTCCATGATACATTCTTTTTTTTTTTTAAGGCTTTCTCTTTCTTTCTTTCTTCTTTCTTTCTTCTTCCTTTTCTTTCTTTTCTTTTTTCCTTCTTTTTGGAGGGAGAGTGGCAGAGGCTGAAAAAGTGGCAACCTGACCCCGCTATGGAAGGGGTGCCTGAGCTTCCATTATTCATGCTGGTGCCTTGCTTTGCATTGGCCTCACCACACTCTGACGCTCACATGCTAGAGCCCTTGAAACCACTGACGATCCACAGAGCTGGCTCCACCACTGCGCTGCCCACTTCTCTGTCCCAGTGGGTCCTGGTGTGGCTTTCCCACAGCCAGACACTGCACCTGTTCAACTTGCTGTGCTTAGTCACTCATGGGATAAAAATGCTCATGAATACATCTAATTTACAGAAGGGTTGTTTGTTGTTGTTGTTGTTTTGTGGTTCCCCAATACTGAGTCTCATTGTGTATCCCAGACTGCTCTCAAACTCGCTAAGTAACCCAAACTATCCTTGACCTCACGATTCTTCTATCTCAGCCTCCTGAGTGCTGGGATTGCAGGCTTGGTTTAAAGAAGTCTTTAGGATTTTATAATCAGTACAACTGGATCCACGTACTTTCTTGATAAATAACAATGTGATTTTTGCATTTCTAGACCTGAAGTAGAGTCCAACTCAAGCAGTTATTAGTCTTTTGTCTAGTGACTGGTAAGAAAGATGAGTGCCGCAATGGTAGTAAAAGCAGAAAACTTAAATGCAAAGGGCTGGAAAGTGCATAGCCTGGGAGTTGGGAGCCTGGAGGTGTAGCCAGGTAGACTGTGCAATTCATTTAGTCATTTAAATCATTTTGCTGAGGTCAAGCATTGAATTGCATGCTAGGAAGACAAAGAAAAGCAAGATACATGACTTCTACCCTCAATTTGGGCCTGCAGCCATACCCCTGTGGCATCCAATCCCATCAGATCTTGGAAGCTAAGCAGGGTTATGTGCTGGGATTTAGTTCAGTTGGTAGAGCGCTGCTCCGCAGTCTTTGAAGTCCCGAGTTCGATTCCCATCACTGCCAAAATGGGAGAAGGATGTGGCAATCCACTCCCAAGGTAATCCTGAAATAATCAGCCACTGAAAACCCTATGGGGGTCGCTATGAGTCAGACACAACTCAACAACGGCACCTAAAAATAACAATAACAAGCAGGATTGGGCCTGGTTAATACTTGGATGGGAGACCATCTGGGAACACCAGGCACTGTAGGCTTGGGAGAAGGACCTGGCATCCACTCCCCAAAAACAATCAGCCATTGAAAACCCTAGGGATAACACAGAAGCACTGACAGTAGTGTTTCATCTGTTGTACATAAGACCACTATGAGATGGACACTGACTCAATGGCACCTAATAACAACCCTCAAGTTATTTTCATTCTTGTGAGAAGCAATGGAAAGACATTTAAATCAAAAATTAACCCTTCATTTATCTGATAGAATTAGATCTTTGATTTGTTGTCTGATTATCATCGTTGTCATCTTATTCATAGAGCACATAGACTCTTATTTGGTTCTTATGAGGGGGCTCTATTTGTTAATGCCTATTTTATAAAAGACTAAACTGAGTCCTAGGAAAGATGAAGCCAAACAGCTCGTAGGTGGTGGAACTGGCACTGGCGTGCAGGTCAGCCCAGCTCCAGAGCCCATGCTGGCGTCAACCAGGTGACAAGATCCTCCAAAGTCTTCCACCTTTAACTTAGTTTCCCCGTCTCTCTTTCTTATAGCCATCTTCTCCTCCACTCACTTTAAAAGTTATCTCTACCCACCCACCTGGCCTGACATTCTTTCCTCCCAACTCCAATGACAGGCACACACCCTCCTGTGAAACTCCTCCCTCTCCACTCCTTCTCCTGCCCTCTTAGGACTGCATCCTTCCTCTCCTTCCTCTGGGACCACCAGCTCAACGTACTCTACTCATTCCCCTAATTCCAGAAATGTGCCAAAGGCTGGACTTTTCTAAACAAGTGCACAAACACAACACAGCAAACAAAGCTTCCTCTGCCCTCTCTCGGGCTCAGCCTTCCCCACCTCTCCAGCCCCAGCCTACCATTCACCTCCCTCCTCCCCTTGGCATCCAGAGCCATCCAGAGGGTAATTTCTCTTTACTGTCTCTAATTTCCCAACTCCATTCACCCTTGTTGTGCTATGGGGGCTTGCATGTTGCTGTGATGCTGAAAGCAATACCCCTTGTATCTCAGATGCCAGCAGGGCCACCCATGGTGGATAGGCTTCAACTGAGCTTCCAGACTAAGACAGACTAGGGAGAAGGACCTATCGGCCCACCCCTGAAACAATTAGCCATTGAAACCCTATGAATAGCAGGGAAGCACTGTCAAATGTAGTGCCCGAAAATGAATGCCCCAAGCTGGAAAGAATTCAACAAACAACTGGGGAAGAGTTGCCTCCTTAAAGTAGATTCAACCTCAATGATGGAAATGGAATAAAGCTCCTGGGACCACCTTTTGCTGATGTGGTACAATTTAAAATGAGAAAACACATAGTGGCTGCAACAATGGGTTCAAGCATAAAAAAGATCGTGTGCATGGCACAATGTTGGGGAGTGTTTTGTTGTGTTATACATAGGGTTACTATGAGCTGGGCCTGACTTGACAGCACCTAACAACAAACAAAAATTCATCCTTCAGTCCACTACCGTCTGCCTTCGGTAGCCTCTGGATCTATGGCAACACAGGCTTGTGCTTCTCTTTAAACTCACAGGCCAGGTCTCTCTGTCCCCTTTGTGGGATTTTTCCCAACAGCTTCTCTTCTGATACCTACCTGTCAAATGCAATGTTCACAGACTTCCCTCCCTGACCCACTGCTTTTCTTCTTCTTCCTTTCCCTCCAGGACAGTCTCGCCATCTCTTGGTGACCTGCACCTATTTGAGGGTAACTGGCAGAAAGAAAAGGGAATAGAAGGCTCTGCAGCCACCCATCTGCAGTGGACATGGAACAGCAGAGCACACAGGAAGAAACGTGAAAAAAGCGCCTTTGACGTTAGGGAGAAAGAGATAAGGAATACACTCACAACCTAAGAGAGAAGACTGCTTCAGAGTTATGAGGTCTGACCATGTATGAGCAAAGATGAAGGCACAGGACCCATTGTAACACCCAGAAGGCAAGTTCTGCCCCTTCCAAGCAACTCTACAGAGTCTTCCTTTTCCAGTCTCCCTTCACCCGTCAGCTCTCATCCTTAGCAGAATCTTGTGCTCTTTGGTCTATCTTGCCATTTTAGGAGTGAAGGAGGCAATGTTTAAAAATAAATGTTTATTTTCATCTGATTTGAAAGACTGGGTTTCAAGCTTCCCCTTCACTGGCTTTTCTCTTCTAAGGGAGTCTTGTGCCATCTTGTGGCTGATGGCTGTCACAACAATAGTTACGTGCTCTGCATCCTGCCCAGGCCAGCAGCAGGGTTGCTTGGCGTAGAGCTCAGGACTGGGGTCTGGTTCAGGGATAGATAATATCAGTTAGAAAATGTGCCAGTGAGGAGCCCAGTGTCACAGTGAGGACTGAACTGAATTCCTTTTTGCTCATAAAGTTGTGAATGTCTTTTCCTATCTCTTTCCCCACAGCATCGTTTCCATAACATTCCCTCCTTGCGCAGTGGGAGAACGCTATACTGATTGCTGAGATACCTGGTATCTAATGGTCCTTCAACCACCAACCATGCAGGTGACTTGGCAGCAGAGGGTAATAGGAAAGGCATAGACCTGGGCCAGGAGGGTCAAATTCAAGCATGATCACAATCCAGTGTGTTACCTTAGGAAAACATTTTGCTGAGCACCTTCCCTGTGTCCATTCCTTCCATATAGACATCCTCAGAATAGAGTCCCACATGTGAGGAAACTGAGGCACAGCAAGATTGAGGGAGCAGTACAAGGTGTTGCAGCATCTGTGAGTAATAAGTCAGCATCTGACCTGAAGTCTGACTCTAAAGGAAATGGTATGTATGCTGTATTTATTTTGCAGTACTGGGGGTTGCTGAACCCAGGGTCTCATACATATTTTGCAATAGCACCATCACTGAGACCCTCAGCTCTTTTTTTAATTGTTTATCTTGAGACACACTTTCCCTAAATTATGTGATCCTCCCACCTCTGCCACCCAAGTCACTGAGATTACAGACATGTGCTACCACACCCAGCAGCTGGTCTTTATTTTTTTTTAATCTATGTTCTTTTTATAATTTTTGTCATGCAAATATGGGGGAGGTCACACAGATGGCCTGAATTTATTGTGTCCCTTAGTGATAGGACAAGCCCAATTTCCATGAGTGCTCAATAAAACTACAGACACTTATGCTGTTGCTTGTTAATTCCCTGTGTGTTCTTTTTTTTTCCCATCTGACTTTGTTTATAAAAGCTTTTAAGAGATCTAACTACCTTAGTTTTAAAAAATCACATCCTTTGATTTCTGAAGATGAAAGATACAACCTAGTGAGAGAACACTGTCATTCTTCTGAAGGATTAATGTTGTTATTGTTAGGTGATGTCGAGTCGGTATCCGACTCATAGCGACCCTACATACCATAAACACTATTGTCAGTGCTTCTCTGCTATTCATAGGGTATTCAATGGCAGGTTAATTTTTGGGAGTGAGTTGTTGGCTTCATCTCCCAAGCCTACAGTATCTGGTGTTCCCAGGCAGTCTCTCATCCAAGTACTAACCAGGCCATACCCTGCTTAGGTTCTGAGATCTGACGGGATCAGACACCACAGTGCTACAGCTACAGGCAAAGGATTAATAGGAAAATTAAGTCTTTTATGGGGAAGACACGTGTTCTCCGTAGCAGTGATATAGCTCAGTGATATAGCTAGCCCTGTGCTCAGGGCTGTGCCCCACCTGATAAAGCAACCTTTTGAAGAGCATGTTTTATTGTCCCCACTTGACCCCTGAGAGAATTCAGGCACAGAGTGTTCAAGGACCTTGTTTGACATCATGCAACTGTGACTTTAACACAGTCTTTTTCTTAAGCAACTTTATTGCAATAGACTGTGCATATTTAAGGTAAAAAATGTGATGTTTTGATTGTATAAACCTGTGAAACCATTACACAGTTAAGATAATGAATAGGTGGGCGTGAGAGTGCGCACCTGTAATCTCAGGGCTCAGAAGACTGAGGCAGGAAGATTGAGTTCAACCTGTGCTGTACAGCAAGACTCTGTCTCAAAAAAAAAATAATTTCCTTATCCCCCTTTGTAATCTCCAAAGTCCCGTCCCCAGACAACCATTGATCGGCTTTCTGTCACTATAGGTTTCATTTTAGGCAATTTTATAGAAATGAAAATATACAGTATAACCTCTTGGTTTTGTCTGTCTTTGTTCTTTCAGTCTAATTATTTTGAGATTCATTCAAGTTACTATGTGTGTGGGTAGTTCATTCCTTTTTATTACTGAGGAATATTCCTTAATACAGATATGCCACAACTTATCCATTCTCTTGATGGTAGACATTTGTATTACTTTCTGGATCCATAGGTTCCACATCTTCAGGTTCAATAGTAGATGATGGTGGTAGCTGTACTGAAGATAACAGTTTTTCCCACCATTATTCCCTGAGCTCACAGTGTAACAAGTATTTACGCAGCATTCATATTGTATTAAGTATTGTAAGTAACCCAGAAATGATGGAAAGCAAACAGGAGGATGTATGTACATTATAGGCAAATACTACACCATGATACATAGTGGACTTGAGCATCCACAGACTTTATTTATTTTTATTATTTTTATTTACTTTTTGTAAGGCTGAACCCAGAGCCTCACACATACTTTGCAAGTGCTCTACCACTGACCTGCACCTCCAGCTGATTTTTTATTTTTTATTTTGAGACAGGGTCTTGCTAAATTACATAGCCTGGAACCTATGATCCTCTTGCCCCTGCCTCCTAAATTGCTGGGATTACAGGTATGAGCCACTGTGCCTGGCTCTCATCCATAGATGTTAGTATCTGCAGGAGATCCCTGAACCAATCCCCTGAGTCACCAAAGGCTGACTATATTTCTATTCTGGGGTTATTATGAATAAAGCTTCCATGAGCACTGATGTGCAAGTATTTATAATGGAATAAGCTTTCATTTCTTTTGGGTAAAAACGTTGAAGTGGATTGTCTAGGTTGTATGACTGTCATTGTCAGGTGCCCTCGAGTCAGGTCCAATTCATAGTGACCCTATGTACAACAGAGAAAACACTCCCTGACACTGTGCCATGCCTGGCACTGGGTCAGTGCTTCTCTGCTATTCATAGGGTCTTCAATGGCTGATTGTTTGGGGATTGTTTTGAGAGTGGGCTGTCAGGTCTTTTTCCCATTTTTTTGAGGGGCAGGGGATCAAACCCAGGGCCTCAGAGCACCAGAGCAGCACTCTACCAGCTGAGCTAAGCCCCAGCTCTAGATAAGTGTATGTTTAATTTTTAACAAACAGCTAAACTGGTTTCAAAGTAATTGTCCCATGTTACATACCAGTTGTTGTTGTGGTTGTTAGGTGCCGTCGAGTCGGTATCCGACTCATAGCAACCCTCTGTACAACAGGGGAAACACGATTGTCAGTGCTTCTCTGCTGTTCATAGGGTTTTCAATGGCAGATTGATTTTTGGGAGGGGGTTGCCAGGTCCTTCTCCCAAGCCTACAGCATCTGGTGTTCCCAGGCGGTCTCCCATCCAGGTACTAACCAGGCCCGACCCTGCTTAGCTTCTGAGATCTGATGGGATCGGATGCCACAGGGCTACAGCTACAGGTTACATACCAGTAGTGTATGAGAATTTGAGTTTTCCACATGCTTGGTATGGTCAGTCTTCCTTTTTCAGACAATCTAATAGGTATGTAGTAATATCACAGTGTGGTTTTAATTTGCATTTTCTTAACCATCAATGATATTATCTTTCCATGTGCTTTATGAGACTTTCATATATCTTCTTTAATGAAGTTACTCTTCAAATACTTTGCTCATTTTTTAAATTGGGCTGTTTGCCTATTATTGAGTCTGTGGTTTGGGGCCTGAATGTCCCCTAAAGGTCCCTGTGTTAAAGGCTTGGTCCCCAGGGAGGTGCTACTGGGAGATGGCAGAATGCTGAAGAGGTAGGACCTTAGTAAGACGTCTTCAGATCCCTGAGGCATGCACTTGAAGGGGATAGTGGGACCTCGATTCCTCTCTTTCCCTTGGCTTTCTGGCCATGAGGGGAGCCACTTTGTTCTGCCCCAACCATGATGCCCTGCTCCCCCGTAGGCCCAAACAATGATGCCAACTAATTATGAACTGAAATCTTCAAAATAAACACTCTTTCTTTTTAAGTTAATTATCTCAGTTATTTTGCTATAGTGACACAGAGCTGATGGACACACTGAGCTGTGTGAGTTCTTTATAGATTTTGGGTCTGAATATTTGATCACATATGTTACTTCTCAAACATTTCCTCTCATTCCATAGGTTGCCTTTACATTTTCTTGTGTCTTTTGAACAGTGGATATTTAAAATTTTAATGAAGTCCAGCCTATCAAAAACTTTTTATGGATCATGTTTTTAATGCCATATTTACGATGTTTTTACTTAACCCACTGTCTCAAGGATTTTCTCCTATGTGTTCTTATAGAGGTTTTGTAGTTTTAGTTTTACGTTTAGGCCTATCATCCACTTTAGTTATTTCTTATGAGATGTGAAATATGTATTGAAGTTCTTTATTTACTTTTTTTATAAATCGAATTTTGTCAGTACCACTTATTGAAAAGACTGTCTTTCTCTGTGGGATTTCCATTGCACCTTTGTTGAATATCAACTGACCAGATATATGTAAATCTATTTTTATAATTTTTATTCTGTTCCCTTGCTCTGTTTATCTTTATGCTAGTACCATACTGTCTGATTACTATAGCTTGATGAGTCTTGAAATCAGGTGGCATGAGCCCTCTAACTTTGCTGTTTTCCAAAGCTATTTTGATTATTCCGGATCCTTCACGTTTCCATGTGAATTTTAAACACAGCTTGTCAATTTCTACAACAAAAAAAAGAAAACTTCTGAGATTTTCTTTAGGATCCTATTGACTCTATATAGATTGTTAACGATTACCTCATTTTTTACCATCTTTTTTTTTTTTTTTTTTTTAACGGTACTGGGGGTTGAACCCAAGGCCTCATACCTGCATGCTTTGCATGTGCTGGACCCCTGAGCTGTACCCCAGCCCATTTTTTGTTTTTTACTTTTTGAGACAGGATCTCACTAAATTATGCAGACTGCCTCTGGTCTCGAACTTGCGATCCTCCTGCCTCCGCCTCCCGAGCCGCTGGGATTGCAGGCGTGAGCCACCGCACCTGGCATTTTTTACCATCTTTAAAGAGTCACAGAATTTTGTCTCTTAATACCAATATTTTTATGTATTCATTCTTAACTTTTTTATTAATAGTTTTTAATGTACAACTTAATGGTCTCATTATGACATTTTCATGCATGCATTTCATTGTACATTGCTCACAGTAACTTCCCCCTTACCCTCTCTTGAACCTCCTCCCACTTCCCCTTCCTCCCCAACAATGATCTCCTTTCAACTTGCATGTCTTTTTTATGAGTATATCTAAACATGTACATCCCAATTTTGCCATGAGGTCAAGATACATGGTATATTTTTTTCTCCCATCACCCTTTTTTTTTGCCTCCTCCCCCTTTTCTTTAGTGCATTATCTTTTCCTGCTCAAATCTTATCTGCTTTATGATCTGTATGTTTTAATAATGAATCTATATTGAAGTCTAACATCCACATATGAGAGAAAATGTGATGTTTATCTTTCTGGGTCTGTCTGGCTTAATGCACTTAAAATAATGATCCCTAGTTCCATCCATTTTCCAGCGAATCCCATAATTTTGTCCTTCTTTATGGCTGAATAAAACTTCATGGTGTATATATACCACAATTGCCATATCCACTCATCTGTTGACAGACACCTAGGTTGATTCCATATCTTGGCTATTATGAATAGTGCTGTAATAAACATAAATGAGCAAGTATCTTTATGGTATATTGACTTACATTCCTTCAGATATATACTGGATATATACTATATATCCTTCAGATATGTAGCTGGGTCATATGGTAGTTCTATTTTTAGTTTATTGAGGTACCGCCATACTGATTTCCATAGTGGCTGTACCAACCTGCTTTCCCACCAGTGGTATATAAGGGTTCCTTTTTCTCCACATCTTTGCCAGCATTTGTTGATGTTGGTTTTATTGATGGCAGCCATTCTGACTGGGGTAAGATGGTATATCAGTGTAGTTTTGTTGAAACTACTGTTTCACTTTTTAAGTGTTTTTATTGTCATCATTTTGGCTTGGTTTTTGTTTGTTTGGTTGGTTGGTTGGCACTGAGGAATTGAAAACAGTGTTTCACATATGCCACGCACAAGCTCTACCACGAAGCTACACCTTCAGCCTGTTTAACTTTTTTTCCTAATTTTTTGGTTGTTCTAGGTAGAAAATTTTAAATCTAGTACCTTGGCTGGAAATAGCAGGCTAACTAAGGCCTTTTAACTCCAAATCCTATGTTCTTTCCATAAGAAACCTGACATGAGAGAGAATAGGCATAGTCTTACCTATATAAGAAAATAAACCTTAATAATATTTAATTTTATTTTGGTCACTTCCCTCAATAAAAGCTAAAAATGCTGTCCCCCAGCCTCTAATCAGCCTGGGTTCTATAAATCAATTTTTAAATTCTCACATTTTTATTCTCATCGATCAAGCCTATTACTTTTGTTTAATTTTTTGTAATAGGAAATCACAAAAAAACCTGGTCTCATGGCAAATTTACTTATTTGGGGGAGTGGACAGGGTGCTGTATCCTCTATGATTCTGATGGTTGTTAAGTTCTTTCAGGACAGAGGACATGGACATTTGGCATGGAAAGAAAGACTAGTTCTTTTGATAAATCTCATCTTGTCCCCAAACAGAAAGGAGAATCCAAGACTGTGGGAGATTGGTGGTTCTGAGTAGGAACTCTAATGACCTACTACATGTTGTTGTTGTTGTTGTTAGGTGCCATCGAGTAGTGTCCAACTCATAGTGACCCTCATAGGGTTTTCAATGGCTGAGTGTTTCAGGATTGCCTTGGGAGTGAATTGCTACATCCTTCTCCTGTTTTTGCGGTGCTGGGAATCAAACTCGGGATCTCAGAGACTGCAGAGCAGCACTCTAACAACTGAACTAAATCCCAGCCCCTGACCTACCACATAGACTTAGCTTAACTTCATTAACTTTTTGGAAATGAACATGTTGGGAAAGCTAACCTAATGTCAATTATTAATTAAGAAAAATACATATTTGATCATTATAGTGTCTGATGTGAAGAAAATAAAATGAAAAATGCCTCGTTAGTCTCCTTTGTTTCAAAGCAGTCCTTTAATTAAGATTTCTTCCACCAGCAAAACTAATGTGATAAGTTCATACAGCCAGCAGATTTCAATTTACACTTCTAGAAAGTGGCCCTTTTGTATTATAAGGAATATATGTGTAATATCCCAAAAGGAAATAAAACCCAAAGGCAAAAAGAGATGCATAAAAGGAGTGGTGCAGTGGTTCTTCCTGTCCAGTTTAGGCAGACATAGTGATCAGGAACATTTTCAGTTTTTTAGGCTCGTTTGTTGTTATTGTTGTTGTTGTTGTATGCCGTCGAGTCAGTATCCGACTCATAGCGACCCTCATAGGGACCTCAGAGACTGTAGGGCAGCGCTCTACCAACTGAGCTAAATCCCAGCCCAACCTAGGCTTGTTTACTCTTGTCTATTTGCTGTGTTGATGGCTAGTCTGAGAAATGTTGTCGGAGCTAGCTCTATATTCTATCCCTCCTTCAATTTGTTTATGGAAATAGAAGTTTGAATAGCAGTAACACTTCCTGTTGCTGGCTGCCATGAAGATGTGACCACATATATTTGCTAAGTGTTCAGAATATTAATTGAAGCTTTAACCTGGTAACCAATGACCACTAGAACATAGAGTACCAACCCAGGTCCTCAACTGACTTAAATGGCTTAGTTACACAGTAGGAACAGCTACTAGAGTCAGCCAAAGACACAGTAGGGAGAAAAGAAAAAAGAAAAAAAAAAAAAAGAAAAGAAAAGAAAAATCAAACAGAGGAGAAACAAGGCAAGATTAATTTGTACTCTAACTCATTAAGCCTCCTACTGTTGTCTTTTGCTAAACTACTGGGCCTTCACTGTTGGAAAATGATCACATACCTCTGGCTATTCTTACTAGTTCTCTTGATTTTGTAGAAATCCTAAGAACCCCCAGGAGTCTGTAAAAGCACTGAGAGCATATAATTTGCTCAGAGTGGGGAAAGCCTTCCCAAGCAGACAAGGGACTGATATGCAGGGTTTTTGCCTTTCTCTCTAATGGTTTAAATCTCCTTTTAGAGGTGGCTACCAAGGTTTAGCTCTGTTGGTAGAGTGCTGCTCAGTGCTCTCAGAGGCCCTGGTTTGATCCCCAGCACCACAAAAACTGGGAAGGCCCTGGCAGCCCACTCCTGAAGCAATCCTGAAACAATCAGCAATCGAAAACCCTATAAATACCAGAAGCACTGACAGTAGTGCCGGGCCTGGCACGGTGTTGGGGAGTATTTCATTCTGTTGTACATAGGGTTGCTATAGTTGGACCTGACTGGATGGCATCAAACAACCACCAACTGCCCCTCTGCATCTAAAAACAACCATGACCTGCCCTGTGTGCCTCTTACATTCTGCTCATTCTCCCCTCCTCCTTCTCCTTCTTTCTCTTACCTTTTTTCCTCTCGCCTGTTCCCATCATCCTCCCTTTCCTTGTCACCCTCCCGCTGTGGGACTGAGGCTGAAGATGGGGTCCCATGGACCCAGACCTGCAACTACTGTCAATGTACTTTTTGAGCAATCTTTGTGCATTATTTCATTTAATCCTTGCAATAACCTCCAGAAGAGATGCTTCTCCTCATTATCTACATATGCAAATTGAGGCTCACAGAGGCTATGTAATGCACCTAAGTTCATTGTGCTGGTTATGAAGTGATTTTCTTTCTATTTAAAAACCACCCTTTTGTGCTCTGCTTTGTGATGCTGAGGCTGGGACTCTGTAAACTGCATTTCTGCTTTGTGAGCTGGTTGTTTGTTGGGGCACTAGCCAGAGACTGAGGCTAGATGGGGGCGAAGGGACTGGCTTCTTCCCATTTGCTTCCCATTACTGTCAGTATCATCCCTTTAATAGTTTTTCACCTCAGTTGCAATGATTTTCTGAACTTCCAGAAGCAGCCCCTCAAATGACCCTGCACAGGGCAACTGTCTTGCCCTCCCCAGAAGTCTGCCAATTGCTTCTAGGATCTAGCATCCTTACCCTCTCTTTGTTCCCCTAGACCTGGGAGTGGTAGTTGCTTCCTGAAGCTCCTCTCTCTCTCTCTCTCTCTCTCTCTCTCTCTCTCTCTCTCTCTCTCTCGGCCCCTTTTTAATTTTTTTCTAATACCCATTTAACCAGTTTTTTCCATTCAATTTGTGTGTGTGTGTGTGTGTGTGTGTGTGTGTGTGTGTGTGTGTGTGTGGAAATTGTTACTTTTGTTTCAGGTTTCTGAGTAACACACATAGCAGTAATTAGATTCAAAAACTGAGTATGTCTGACCCCAAATCCAGGCCCTTAACTTCCACTCTGGGCTATCCCTGACCCCACCTCCATTTGCAACCTGACACCCAAAGAATACCTGGGAGTCAAGAAGTGAGACCTCACAGCCTTTTGTACATTCCTCGGGAACAGTCCCAAACAGTGTCATATTGATGACTGGAAATTTCACCCACTAGCAAATGGTGTGGAAAGCACCCAGCATAACACCAGTGATTATAACAGCCTCAGCTAAGTACGATGGAGCTCTGATTAATGTATTCCTAAAAAGATCACAGAATTGACACATTTGCAAGTCATAGGAAGTTATTAGCCATCTGCATTTTGGCTGGAAATCTCATTTCTCAAAAAACATATTTTTTTGACCCTTGACCCCAGAACATATATTTTTGACCCTTGACTTGCTGATAAGTTTATTTTGCAGGAAGAAGAAGAAGAAACAAAAAGAATTTCTGTCTTAGATTTAGTTCTGACCAACTAGGAAGAACTGGCCATTGAAGCAGAAGAACTGGAGCCTCAGGAGGCAGGGAGTTGGAGAGTCCATCACATGGAGGATGAAAACCACCAAGAAAAACCATGCCAGAACCACTCTGACATGTGTCCTAAATGGGTAACAGTTCTCAAATGTTCAGAGGAAAGTGAGGTCTAATCCCACAACCAAACAATCTGAAAGAGAAAGTGTAGCAGGATGGGAGGATCTAAAGAATGAAATCCTGAGGACACAGGAGTGTGGATCTTGGTAAGGAATGATGGGCATTGGCCTTCAAAAAGATCAGTGTGAATGATAGAGCTTAATAAGTTTAATTTATCAAAGATCTAGGCAAAAAACGGAAGAAGTATACATCAGGTGATCTGTGAAGGACTCTGTTCCAGGCACTTTATAGAGGAAATAATCCAAGTTGGTGCCTTCAAGATGTTGATGCTTCGGTGAAGAAGACAAACAATAGATGAGTAAAAAATAAAGTAATAAATATATAAAGCATGACAGGTAGTATTAAGTACAAAAATACCACTTATGTGTGTTGAACCAATTGAAATTGACAATATCTTGCCATTTTTAAGCTGTAAAAATAGCAATTTCATACAGTACAGCCTACTGAATTCTGGGGAGGGTGAGATTTTATATACGGTAGGGAGAAAAGACTTCTCAGGGAAGGTGGCAGATGAGCAGAGTCCTCAATAAAGTGAGGGACAGAGCCATGTGAATACTGGAAAGAGTGTTCCAGACTTAGGGGAAGGCAAGTTTCAAGGATTTAAGATGGGACTTCTGGGTATGTGGGAGCAACATCCAGAAGTTCATCGTGGATACAATGGGGGATGGGGATAAAGAACAGTAGAGGGTGACATGAGAGTGCCAACCAGAGGCAGATCACACAGGGCCTCGTGAGACCTACCGGCCAAAACAGAGACTTTGAGTTCTATTCCAGGAATATAGTGCTAGGTATGAGAAGGCAGGATGTGACCCTTCAAAAGACCAATCTTGGGAGCTCAATGGAAATTAGATCAGGGAGGGTCCCATGTGGGAGCCAGGCAGCCAGCGAGGAACCCATACAGGAACCCAGGGAAGAGCTGCTAGTGACACAGAAAGGTGGTTAGCAGGGCAGGGAGTGAGAAAGGGCAGGCTTTTGAGTGTATTTGGAAGGTCAAAGTGACAGGATTTGCAGATTCACTTAGACAAAGCAGTGAAGAATGAAGAATCAAAAATGACAAGAATTCTGGCCTTACCTACTGGAGAGACGGTGGAGCCATTTATCGAGTTAGAACACAGGAGAGAAAGTGAAAATTTTCTTGGGTGGAAAAAATAGTTTGATTGTGGTTGTGTTTAACATTTTTCTGGGGCATCCATTTAAGATACTAACATAGGCAGTTGGATGAACAAATTCAGAGTTTTCATAAGAAGACAAGACAGGAGTTTTGTGTTTGGGAGTTATTAGTGCGTACAGATTGGTACATGAAACTGCCGGAGATCATCTCAGGAACCAGTCCAGAGAGGCTAGAGAAGAGGCCTACGAACAGAGTTTCAAAGTATCCCAACATTTAGAGCTGTGGAGAAAGGAGCACAGCTCTGGAGAGGCTGATGGTGGAGACAGGCATAGCATAGGTATCATGACTCTAAGTCCCTGTTCTTGCCACAATCCTATTTGGAAGTGGGAATTATCACAAGATATAGGGGAACTAGACAAGGACCTCTGGGAGACTCCTCCAGCAGCAGCAGGTCAGAGGATGATGAGGGACCCTTCCAGAGGGCCACTTCCTCCAAAAGCAATGAACCCTGTGCTACCCCACCTCTTCCGCCTCTTCTTCCCCACTTCATGTGACAAAAGTCAGTTCTACAAGCCAACATAAGTCTGTCTGCTCAGATATTTAAGATGTTAAAAAAAAAAGAGAGAAAAACCTTTGCCTTCCAACTGGCCATAATGGTTATAACTAATAATCCCATCAAAATGTGTGTCACCTTCTGGACTCTGGGAAAGTAACTTTTTCCCAAGCTAGAAAAGTGTCTGGGAACAAGCAAAGTCAGAGGACAAAATCTCAATAAGTATTGACAGAAATATTAACAGACTAAATTAAGTAGAAGACTAAAGGAGAGAAAAAACAGGATAATCCATGTAGATTATCAAAGATGGTATCAGTTACAAATTCAAAGCCACTCTGGGCAATCTTGTTTGGGGACTACCTCTGGAATATAGTTGCAAACTTGCAGAACAGCCTTCTGGAAGAGACCAGGTTTCTATTCCTGGCGACTGGGGATGACAACAGGATTTGCTGATTGTTGCTTGTATGCTCCTTAGCTACGCAGCTCTGTAGGGGGGAGATGTGCCTACACCCTACTTCCCCATAGATACTCAGAAGAATAAGAGACTCACAGTAGAAAAAAGGCCAATTAGGTAAAAGACATTCAAACCTGCAGCATGTTTAATTTTCATTCTAAGTATCTCTGTAAACAGATGGACAGACAGACACATGCAGGTCTTGAGATCACGTGATTCGTACGAAAGCTATTCAGAATTGATGAGTTTAACATACAGTGTCTACCTTGTGCTTTGTTGGTGGAAATGTAAAATGGTGCAGCCACTGAGAAAAACAATATGGAAGTTCCTCAAGAAATTAGCCATGGAATTACCACATGAAACAGCAATTCCATTTCTAGATATTTATATAAAAGAAGTGAAAGCAGAGCCTCAACCAGGTATGTTTTTTCCCACCCATGTTTATGACAACATTATTCACAATGAGCAAAACACAGAAGCAACCCAAATCTCTATCAGCAGGTAAAAGAACATGGTGCCAACATATGCTCAGCTCTGGTGAGGACCCCCTTGACTATATTACATCATGAAAGCACTATGTGGAAGAGGGAGAGATCACATAGTAAGACAGGAAGTGGGCTCTTTTATGATGACTCCCTCTCAAGAGAACAACTCACTCACTTTAAGAGACCAGTATCAATCCCAAGGACAGCACTTCCAATGACCTAATTATGTTGCACCAGGCTCAATCTCTTAAAGTTTCCACCACCTCCCAATATTGAGGACCAAGCGTCCAACACACGAAACTTTAGAGCACACATTTAAACCATATGCAAATCACAGCAGTTTTAAAAAAAGATTACTCATTAGGCAATGGTGTCTCTTTTTAAAAAATATTAGAATTGCTTAGAAAGAAAAATCATATTGATAATATAAAAGATGCTATCTTTTTTAAAAGTACGGGGGTATGCATATCAAAGGGCTGGGATTTAGCTCAGTGGGTAGAGCGCTGCGCTGCAGTCACTGCAGTTTCTGAGGTCCTGAGTTCAATTCCCAGCACCACAAAAATGGGAGGAAGGGCCTGGCAATCCACTCCCAAGGCAATCCTGAAAGAGTCAGCCATTGAAAACCCTATGAGGGTCGCTATGAGTCGGATACCGACTCGACAGCACCTAACAACAACAACAATGCATATCAAAAAGTTGCTGTGTATTTTAGTACCTAATTTTGTGCAGATTGTCTTCAAGATTATTTCTATTTTTTCTCTTTGTGTATGTTAGAGTTATAAACTAATCAATAAAAAGTTCCATATTCAGCATGATACTGATAGCAGAGGGAGAGAATATTTTCAGATTTGCTGGAGGAAAAAAAAACTGGACTTTAAATAATTAAGCCAAAATGATCACATTAATTAACTTACATCCTTAATCACTAATTTCATTTTTTCTTTTTCCCTTGACTTTTGGGGAAGGAGTAGTCTTTGTCCCAAAAGCAGGGTTTAGTGACCTGTGGGTTTGAAAAGAACCCAGAGATAACGAGACAAAGATATTTAAGTGGCAAGTTGTCAGCAATTATTAATTAATTGAAAGTTTTATGATTTCGGCCTGAGGCTACTGCTTTTTACCCCTGCCGGCTATAATGTGAATAAGAGGAAGTCACTACTTTGCCCCTCACCCCACCCCTTTTTATGAACATACTAAGTAATTTTGAAATTTTCATAAAATTAAAAATTAAAAGATAATAAAAATTTTTCTGACAGAATTCAAAACCTGCTATATTCCAGCTGAGAGATTTTCTAAAATAAGTCCATGTGAAATCAGAAAGAAATTTCCACTGACAAAATTTACTGGTAGTGGCTGTGTAATTCTCACAGAATGCAAAATGAGGGGAATGGGTACAGCAAATTATGGTGCAGAAACATTCATACTTGCATCAAAATAATGACAACCTAATTTCCTTTGCTGGAACACATGTAAAATATCTGAGACTATTCAAAATTTAGGGTGGAAAATTATATGCAAAAATATTTGAAAAATATTGAGGTAATATAACACCACTGTAGGTTTGCTACTGAAATCTGCTGTAACTCATCTACAGATGTGCTTTTCATATTCAGTATTTATGGACTCAGGTAAGACTATAAAAGCTTTCATAGAAATCATGATATGTAAACTTTCTGAGTAAGAAAATAAACTTTTATCTTGTAATCTTGCCTGCATTTCACTAATGTTTCTTAAAATGCATTTGAATCACATTTCCTTGTGCCTTAAAACAAAACAATTAAAAGTGAAGATCTATCTGAAACTCCTTAATAGTGCAGACTTCTTTGTCATTACTTTAGTCTAAAGCTGAAATAACTGCAAAAAAGCAAACCTGTGAGCCACACTTGCTTTATCTAGTAGGCTGTCCTTTTACATTTAAAATTTTTGACAAGGCATTTTATATTATTTATTTATTTATTTATTTATTTATGTCTTTTTGATACAGGATCTTGCTGTGTAGCCCAGGCTGTCCTGGAACTTGTCATGTAGACCAGGTCAGCGTTGAGCTTGCACCAGTCCTGCTGGGATTACAGGTATGTGTCACCGTGCCTGGCTTTGTATTTTTAGTGCCCTGGTAATTGGTAATAAAATACTCATTAAAATTTTTTTTTAATTTAAAAATAAAAAAATTGATACCTTTAAAAGTTTATATCCAAATGGCCAAGCAATATGTGAAAAAAAGTTCATCCTTAATTGTCATAAAAGAAATATAAATTGAATACACATTGTAACACCACTCCATTCCCACTAATATAGCCAAAAAGAAAAAAACGTGAAACTATCAAGTGTTGATGACAATGTGGAACAAACAGAACTCTTTTACAATAAGAATGACCGTGTAAGTTGGCACAAGTTGGAAACTCGTTTGGCATTACACAATAAAGTTGAATATAGCTTTATTTATTTTGTTTATTTATTAGGATTCTTGGGCCATGAAGTTTGAGGGTTTTTTTTCCTTAGCATATACAGTATTCATTATACAAAATGATGGGTTTCATTATGACATTTTCATACATGTATATCAAGCTCTTTGCTCATATTTGCCCCTCCATTATCCCCATCTTGTTATCCATCCCCCCTCCCACTGGTCCCTTTTTTTTTTTCCTAGTTTCTCTTCTACTTTCATGTGAAATACACACACACACACACACACACACACACACATATTTGTTGTTGTTAGGTGCCATCGAGTCAGTATCCAACTCACAGGGACCCTATGTACAACAGGGGAAACACTATTGTTATTGCTTCTCTGCTACACATAGAGTTTTCAATGGCTGATTGTTTTCTAGGCATGGGTTACCTGGTTCTTCTCCCAAGCCAAGAGCACCTGGTGTTCCAGGCAGTCTCCCATCCAAATACTAACCAGGCCCCACCTTGCCTAGCTTCTGAGATCTGATGGGATCAGACACAACAGTGGTATGGCTGCAGGCAATATATATATATGCATACACACATATAGGTGTGTATATATGTAAAATATATTTTTTAATCTAGATTTTAAATCCAGATTCTACATTAGAGAAAACATGTGATATTTGTCTTTCTGAGTCTTATTTCACTTAACATGATGATCTCCAGTGCCATCCATTTTCCAGAAACAAAATGATTTTGTTCTTCTTTATAGCTGAATAAAACTCCATTGTGTTGATATGTCACATTTTCTTTATCCACTCATCTGTCAGTGGACATCGAGCACATGCATTATTAAGGACCCAGGAATTCCACTCCTGGGAACCAACAGCAATGCACTCTTGTGTGACATATGTTCACCAAAAGACATTTACAAAATTGTTTATAACTGCACAATTTTACAAAGCGCCCAAATGGAAACCACACAAATGTTCATCAACAGTAAGATGGATCAAGCATAGAGTATCTACCCAACACAATACTGTACAGCCACAAGAATGAGGGATCTGCAAAGTAATATGCAACCATATGCATGAATCCCACAAATATATGGGGCAGCAGAAACCAGACACAAATGAATATGTGCTATTTGAGTCCATTTATTCAACTTGCAAAAAAAAATGGGAAACCTAATGTATGCTATTTGAAGTGAATAGAGAAATTCTTGGTCTAGTTCTGGGCTCATGACTGGAAGGGAATGTGAGAGGAATTTTAGTTGGTAATAATGTTTCACATCTCAGTATAGGCAGCAGTTATAAAAGGTGTGATCAGATTCTTAAAGTTCGTCAAGTTGTACGCTTATGGTAGATGCATTTCCTGTGGGTATATTTCAATATATTGGTTTTTTTTTTTTTAAGAAGGAAATAATCAAAATGACACTAGTAACAGGAAAATAGAAAAATGGGTTCCATAACAGGGGATATCTATTTGTCATGCTAGGGGCCATATACTCTTCAGATTCTGGGGTCCCCTGGGAGGAGGTTGTTTTGTTTTTCTTTTCTGACATCTGGTGCTTCCTTCTGATAGTACTCACCAGTAGTACATCATAGACCTCTGCACCATTTGGATTTCAATTCAGAATACCTGAACAAAGGGTAGAGAAGGAAGGAGAACAACATGACCACTATAGTGCTGCAGGTAGTATACCTGATGGAGGTACTCTCTTTTTAAGTCATATTTGTTGCCCTAAAACCTAGAATGCAACCACTAGTGCACCACAAATGCTCTTTGATGGGGTGTGGGGTTGAGATCTACAGATCTGGGCAGCAATTATAATTCAAATACAGGACTCACTGTGATATTCTATGACACAAAGTGTCAAATTTAATAGAGGTATATACACAGCATGTATAAACCTGTGTAGAAGGGTTGGAAACTTACCTATGTTATGATTTTTGTGTGCGTGTGGTACTCAAGGGTTGAACCTAAGGCCTTGCACATACTTTGTAAGTTCTCTATCATTGACCTGCACCCCCAGTCAGTTTTTTATTTTGTATTTTGAGTCAGGGCCTCATTAAGTTAAGTAGGCTCCTTCTGGCCTCCTTTCTCCACCCCTAAGTCTTGGGTTAGTGGTATGCCATGCTTGTTACAAGATATTTTTTAAAAAAGAATCAAAAGAGACAAATTGAAAGTGTCTCATGAACTAATGCTCCATGGCAAGGTTTCTGTACCTGAACACTATGGCCATTTAAAGCTGGGTAGTTCTTTGTGCTGGTGGCTGTCCTGTGTACTATAAGATGTTCAGCAGCATCACTGGCTTCTATCCATTACATACCCATATAATGGATACCAACTCATAGTGGCCCTACATGCAACAAGCAAAACACTATTGTCAGCGCTTCTCTGCTGTTCATAGGGTTTTCAATGTTGGATTGATTTTTGGGAGTGGGTTGCTAGGTCTTTCTCCCAAGCCTATAGCACCTGGTGTTCCCAGGCAGTCTCCCATCCAAGTTCTAACTGGGCCCGACTCTGCTTAGCTTCTAAGATCTGATGAGATCAGACACCACAGTGGTACAGCCGCAGGCCATACATACTCATAACAACCCTCAACCCCCTGCTGCCAGACATGACAAGAAAAAATGTCCCTGGACATTGCCAAGGGATCCCTGGAGGACAAATCACCCCAGCTAAGAATTGTGCTCTGTGGGACTTTCTTGCTTTGATTATGTCATTGCTGCAGCCCTATGCAGAGCCATGTCCAGAGTGTAGCAGGGACTTTATAACCTGACCCATCTCACTATATTCCACTAAAAGGAGCCAGAGCTCCTTGGGAGATTTCGGAACTAGTCTTGTGGACAAGAAGGAGCAAGATAGGCTAAACACATTTGCAAGCTGTCAGAAAGCAAGGACTATTCTAGAAATGTATAGATTGGTGGGTTTTTTTTTTTTTTTTTTTAAGATCCCCCCTGTTAAGTTAGAAAGAAGCTTGTTGTTGTTGTTAGGTGCTGTCGAGTCGGTATCCGACTCATAGTGACCCTAACAGGGTATTCAATGGCTGACTGTTTCGGGATTGCCTTGGGAGTGGATTGCCAGGCCCTTCTCCCATTTTTGCGGTGCTGGGAATCGAACTTGGGACCTCAGAGACTGCAGTGCAGCGCTCTACCAACTGAGCTAAATCCCAGTCTAGAAAGAAGCTAGAGAGATTAAAATAATAAAAACATAGGAAACCATCTTTAGGGGTGCCCATAAAAATCCTACAATTTGTCGGGCACCGTGCACATGCCTGTAATCCCAGCAACTCAGGAAGCCATGATAAGAGGATCATGAGTTCTAGGCGAGAGGAAGGCTGTGCAATTTAGCAAGAACCGGTCTCAAAATATAAAATAAAAAGGAAGCTGAAGGTGCAGCTCAATGGTGGAGCATTTGCCTAGCACATATGAGGTTCTGGGTTCAACCCTCTAATATTGCAAAATAAATGAATAAATAAATAAGTAAATAACCTGCAATTTTAGAGTTGTTCATAAATGTGAAGCAGGCAGCACTGGGATAGATGTTGACCGTTTAAAATTTTTGCTTTGGTCATCTTCACGGTTCTACCCATTATCAGTTTTGGCAAAAGATCCCTGGATCTTCTAATGGATGGCCTTCAGGAATCCTAAGAAAAGACAAGCAGAAGGTTGCCTGGTTTCTAGAAGCTTAGCAGGATTCTCACCCTCCACACCAGTGAGTTGTTTTCTAAGCCAGCCAGAGAAAGCACTGTCAAAGATCGGGCTATTCAAGAGTGTGAGTGAGAGGACCACTGTGAAACAAGCCAGCCCAATTGCCCAGCTTCAGAAAGGAAGCCCCCACTGCAGAACTAACTAAAACTCACCAGCTTCCTTTCTGGATTGTAGAATGAGGCCTGAGAAGTGGACATAAGAGTCAGCACCTAGCTTTCAGAACAGACACTAAAACAACCTTCCCCCATCTCAAAATCTCTCAGCTGTGCCCCCAAGAATAACCTCCATTCCTCTAGTATTAAGCTTTTGGGGAAATGACAGTAAAACATAAGCATAATGACAAGCTTTTGGGAGAAAGCCCAGTTTCCCTGGAAGGACCTCTCTTGACCAGAGGGCTGTAACTTGCTTCCTGTAACGAGTTTTAATAACGACAGAATGTTCTGTCACATAGTAAATAGTCCTTTGGGGAAAGATTGGATTTTGTTTTAGTGCTAGTCATTATTTCACTCTGGAAAAGGTTCATTTGATTTTTCACTTGGGAAATTCACCTATAATTTTAGTCACATATTTTGGTAAAATGACCTGGCTCTGAGAGGTTAGCTTAAGTTAATCAGCACCTATTATCTTTTCTGGCCACAATGATTAGTTCAGGGGTGACCATATTGCCCAATTCAGACCAATAAGAGACAGAGAGTGAATGGTGGTGTTCTAGGTGTTGCGGGATGAAGTTCTGAGGTTGAGAAGTGCTGCCACCACACAGGAATAGGTCTCATTATAAAGGATGAGCTAAGAGATGTTGAAAACCAGGCCTTGGTGTTTGATGCTCTGGATCAAACTGTACCTGAAGTTAGGGCTAAATCTGGATTTTCAAGTTATATGAACCAGTTCTTTTCGTGCTTTCTTTTTTTTAAATTTAAGCCAGTGTACAGAGTTTTCAATCATTTCCAACACGAGGGAAAATAAATACATTACTGTGATAGCTTGTGCATTACTGTGGGAAATACTTTGCAGAAACAAACTTAAGGAAGGGATGATTTATTAGGGCTCATGGTGAGAGGAATTTAGCACATAGAGGAAGGGCAGGAATGGCAGCAGAGTGGGCAACAGGGCCTGTGTTGGAGGACCTCACATTATGGCAGATCAGGAGCAGAGAGCACTACTGGAACTGGGAGCCAGTGTAACACCTCCAAACATCTAACTCCAGTGGCCTAAAATTCCACAAAGCTAGATCCCACCTCCCAAAGCTCCATAGCCTCCTAGGACAATGCCACCAGCTGGGGACCAATCATTCAAACATATGAACTTTGGGGGACATTTTAGATTCAAACCACAATGAATATGTTCAGAAAAAATTTAGAAAGATATACATGAAACACGAAACCCAACTTGATAGTTGCCTCTACAGAGATGTCTAGTTTAGAAGGAGGACTTACTTTCCATTGCATATATAGAGTAACTGTTTTTTAATTCTTGTTTGCTTTTCACTACGGGTGTAAATATTTTTTCAATTAAAAAACTAGTAGTTAATTTCTTATTTAAAAAGTTCCCAGAAAGCCAAGCATGGTGGCACATGCCTGTAATCCCAGCACACAGGATGCTAAGGCAGGAAGATCAACTCAAGCTCAGGACCAGCCTGGGCTACATAGTGAGTTCAGGACCAGCCTGGGCTACATAGCAAGACCCTGTTTCAAAAAAAAAAAAAAAAAAAAAAATCCTAAAACTTAGAACTAGTTGCATGTAAATCACCTCCAGAAAGTAGTTAAAAATCACAGGCTATCCCTTGAGGAATCCAAAGCCAATTCATTGGTCTGAAGAACTCAAGAACTAATAGTTTTTAAAGTTCACCAGTTGATTTGTTAGCCAGTCAAGTTAGGACTTCATTTTGTCATGGGGCTTTCAATCTTGGTTGCACATTTGAATCACCTGGGAGAACCTCCAAAAGTATCAAAGCATGGATGGTGCCCCAGAAGGATTATATAAAACTCCTTGGGGATGTTATCTTATAGAAGCTCTTGTTGTTGTTGTTAGGTGTCGGTATCCGACTCATAGAGACCCTTATAGGGTTTTCAATGGTTGACCGTTTCAGGATTGTCTTGGGAGTGGATTGCCAGGCCCTTCTCCCATTTTTTGTGGTGCTGGGAATTGAACTCAGGACCTCAGAGACTGCAGCGCAGCACTCTACCAACTGAGCTAAATCCCAGCCCTATAGAAGCTCTGCAGGATAAAATTTCAATTGGATGACACCAACCGTTGGAGAATATATATGAGACCAGTCAGAAATTTCATACATGGCTGATAGAATATACATTGATATAGCCATTTTGGAAAATGTTTGGCAGTATCCATTAACTCTAAACATATCTTCCATATGACTCCTAGGTGTAGTCCCAAGAGATTTTTGGTATATGTGGTACCAAAAGACGTGTACAATATTATTCACAGAAGCAATATTCTTAATAGTCTAAACTAGAGACAACTCAGATGTCCATCAATGGTAGAAAGAATAAACTGTTGTATATGCATTTACTGAAATACTACATAGCATAAATGATATATAGTATATATAATATAAAAGTATAAACTACTGTACTTATATATACAACAATAACAAATCACAGAGTCATTATATCCACCAATAAATCTTATTCAGATGTATAAGAATATGTGTGGTATGATCTTTTATATATGAAGTTCAAGAGCAAGCAAAATTAATTCATGGCAATAGAAGTCAGAAGAGGAGTGTGCCTCCAATGAGGCTCTTGGGGTTCTGGGAAGTACTATATCTTGATCTGGTGGTATACACAGGAAGGTTTCCTGTAAAAATCGACCAAGCTTTACACTTAAGACTAGTGTACTTCATTGGATATATGTTATATCTCAATAAAAAATAAAAAGCAAACAGGGAAACAGCAACTCTAAAGGCAGCCAGGGTTGAAAATCACTGTTCTGTAAACTCTGGCCCTAAAGGGTCCTTTAAAAAATAGGTCACATTCTGCTTTGTTAATAGGATTTTCTTTGTCTCTCTTATTTCCTTGAAATCCTTCCTTCAGTTGACCCCCATGGAAACTGGCCTTTCTGTGTTACTATTCCCCACTGGCCTCAGGACAGTGGGATGGAGTGAATTAAGTACTCTAAATATTAAACTACTAAACTTCTATTTTGAATTATAAGAATTTCTTACAAAATAATACCACTGGACAGCATAATAAAAATACATAAATGTCTCTATGTATTTTCCTTTCCTGTGATATTTTCTAAGCTGCAATATGGATGAGAAGATGCTTTTTTCCATATGGTACAGTTAAGACATTTCTTCTCATCACACACAGAAGTGCAATTCATTAAAAAATATCCATTCCTGCCTTCAAAGATGGTCACACTATCTGACTAGGAGGCCAATTACATTGCTCTAACAGGAGTACAGCCCCAGCTCTGGCATATTCTTAATAAAGTGCTGATCCCCAGGAGGGAACCAGCGTTGTGTTGCTGCTGCTCGCCTGAGGCTTCTGCATCCTGCCCAAAGCCAGTATCTGAAATGAGAACAAGAAGTCAATCCTACTTTCAAATTGAAGACTCCCATTTGCTTCCAGGGATGAACTGAAGTCCCATTCAAGACGGAAATTATAAAGTACTTAAGACTTCTATTATTTAAGATTTGAACATTATTTTCCAAGCAGCAAGTTTACCGCTGACCTTAGGAAATACACTTTTCCTTATTTGCCAGTAGTTATTACAAGCTGTGAAGGGCTGTGGTCAGAATACAAAGCAAGGAAGGCCCAGATTTTATGCACATGGGGTCCATCGGGGACACATGGTATCTGAAAAGAAACATGCTGCAGTGCAGACTAGGTGGAGAGTTTAGAAAAAAGAATCATTCAAGCAAAGTGTCACAAGGGGTCAGCATGGCTGAGAACACTCAGGGGAGAGAGAAATAACCAGAAGGCCCTTTGCCAGCTCTGCCCATTCCACATTTAAAGAAAGAGAAATTATAAGGCAAGAACAATTGAAAACCAAGTAAAAAACCCTCCTGGGACCTCTTGAAGAATGTCATAGGGATTTGAGAGACCTGCTCCAACAAGCCCTATGTTCCTGTCCGTTTATATCTCCCAGGCACTTGGGGTGGAGAGGGAGAGGCTGTTACAAACCTGTCCTGAACACTGTTTTGTAGCAGACGGCTTAGATTATGCTCTACCATAGACATCTGTTGTTGTTACTCCCTCTTTCTCTCCATCCATCAAACCCATAAACGTCTCATATCTAGCACTTAGATGGTACTGATGATGTGGTTTATCTAAGTACTTTATCTTCATTTAAATTTTTCAACCACCCTAGGAGGTGGTTGTAAGTCATGTCCATTTCACAGATGAAAAAAGACATGCACGGGAATGAAGTAGCTTGGCAGATTTCCACAGCTGGCACATGATAGAGCCAGCTCCTGTTGCCATGGAAACCTTTCTCAAGGCTCAGAGCTCTGGACTAGGAATTCAGCCCTAGACTCTAGCAGGCCAGGGCTCTGTTCTTGAGAAAAGCTTGTGTGATGTCAGGAGCTCACAATTACACTCCATATTCTCATTTAGTCTCAAAGTCTTAATGCTATTATGTTGTCTTTGGTTTTTATTTACATCCATCTGGGCCATCTCTGCTCCTCCATTATAAACTATGGAGGACGGAGACTATGACTTCCAGGGCCATTAGAAATCTGATACTGTCAATGTGCCTTAACCAGAGCCTGGGCTTAGTAAACATCTGGTTCTCTTTTCCTGTGTCCTCTTTTGCCCCAGGGCCGACCACGGTGCTACATACATACTGAGTACTCCAAACCTATTCCTTCAACTGAAGACAGTAGGCAAATAAATTAACTTCAGAATTTTCGGCATAAGCTCTACATACCACTTTCATCTCTCAAACTATACTTTGCATGTTTGAGGCTGTAAAACAAATAATAAATAATGGCAAGAGGCTTATTACAGAACTTCAGATAAATTATGGCAGACTAATAACAATCTTGCTCCAAAGTAATTATCTTACCTGATGCATTAGTATGATTACTCTTGGTCTTTGAGTGAATTTACATCATTCTTTCCTTGTCTCTTAGTAAGAACAATGATTAACTTGTTCATGAAGCAGGACAGATGGAACTGGAAAACTAAGATCACAAGCCATAGAAAGGGGTGACTAGTCAGAAAGAGCCTGTGATGCCTACAGAGGTCTGCTCTCAGCTCATAGTTACCACATGGCCTATGCTCTGGGCTCTGGGCTCTGGGCTCTGGGCTCTGTTCCATGTAGCGGGACCTACTGGGTCTGCTGCCCAGACTCTGTTGTTGCAGATCATTGCTGCTTGGGGCTGAGTGTGCCGTGTGCCAAGATTGGAATTGCCAGAATCCAGAACCCTGCAGACAAGCTTCAGCTGTTAGCTCCTTCTTCAGATCTAAAAGAGTACCATTGTATAAAGAAGGTGGTTAAGTGTGGGCACACCTGTAATCCTAAGAGCACTGCTTCCAATTCAATGTCAGCCTAGGCCACATAATGAGATCTTGTCTCAAAAAACCAATAAGTACATATATACATACATACATACATACATACATACATACATACATACATACAATAAAATGGTAGTACTGGGGACCAAGACTTGAAAGGATCAAGCTGAAGCACTGTCAAATCAGGAAAACATATCCTCAGATGATTATGAGCTTCACTTTTAGGGGAAGGGATTGGGGTTCCAGCCTTCCAGAATCAGAGGTTCTGTCTTAGGAGAATTTTCAGAGGCCAAGAGATTACTTAGACATCCTCTTCTGAAATATTTCACTGAATACAAGTTGACTCTTTAGGGATTTTATGTCATTGTTGCTGTTATGTGCAGTCAAGTCTGCGTGCAACTCAGTGACCCTATACAGAACAGACAAAACACTATTGTCAGGGCTTCTCTGCTATTCATAGGGTTTTCAATGGCTGATTGATTTTTGGGAGTGGGTTGCTAGGTCCTTCTCCCAAGCCTATAGCACCTGGTGTTCCCAGGTGGTCTCCCATCCAAGTACTAACCAGGTCTGACCCTGCGTAGCTTCTGAGATCTGACAGGATTTGATGCCACAGGGTTATGGCTGCAGGCTAGGGATTATACGTACTCCTTGCTTAAACCTAAACCTCAGGCTTCACCTGACCTCCTTGTGTTATGCACCAACCAAGAACTAGAATCACCAAATACTAACAATATATAACGTTTCAGGGGCATGTTAACAAAAGCCGATCTTTATTCCAGCACTTTCTACTAACCCATTTAATTATGACAACAACTCTGTGAGGTAGAATTTGGGTTTGGTGACTTGCTCAAGCTCACAGAGTGGGTAAGTGGTAGAGTTCGAATTCAAACCTAGGTAAGTCAAGGCTTGGAGCCCATTCCCGAAACACTACAATATGCCAATCCTGACAAAAATAGCAGCTAGAAATGGAGACGGTAGGAGGGCGTGTGAAGAAGAAATGAGATGGCCACAGCTTCTTTGACACATTTCACTTAAAAAGATGGAGTCTATCTAGGCTAGCCCTGGAACTTGCTTTGACCACCAAAATGTGGCAAGAGTGTCATAGTATATAGTAATGGCCCAAGTTTGCTTCTCCTTTCCCTTTTCGAAACCAAGTGTAAGAAAATCCAGGTTGTCCTGCAGGAGAGAGAAACCACGTGGAGGAACACTGAGGCCCACTTCTGATCAAACAAAGACCCCAGGCATGTGAGACAGGCCTTCATGGACTTTTAGTCTAACCCAGCTGCAGCCAAACGCAGACTTGTGAGCAACCGCAAGTAGGAACAGAAGGACCACCCAGTCATGCAGAGAATTGTGGGAAATAATAAATGGTTCTTTTAGGACACTAAGCTTTGAAGTGGTTTGTTACACAGCAGTAAATACTAATACCTGTGGTTATTGAATTCCTTGGCCTTAAAGTTCCTTCTAACTCTGAAAGTTTATGGGTCAGTGAAGTGGGACATACACATCTAACTGTAGCCAAGTGTCTGTGGAGGAGAAGCACAGAAGGTAAGGTCACACCAGCTAAAGAGGGCCTCTGGCGCCATGCTAAGGAGCTTGGCCTTTAACTGGTAGGTTGTGAAGATGTGTAAGGAGGGAAGTGGTATGAAAAGATAGTTTTTTAAGAGGACTAAGGGACCAGCAGCATAGAGAACAGATGTGAACATACAGAGCAGATGTGAGAAGGAAAGAAGCAGGGAGGCCTGATTGCTGAGCCAAAAAGATGCAGTTGAAAATGACTGAGCAACGAGCCAGTGAATGCAGAATCAAGCATTCAGTCTTTAAAGCACAGATGTTTTCTGCCTAACTAGAGCCTGTATCAACTCTTTATTTATCTCAATCCTGAATGTTCTTACTTACAAAGATCTGTAGAAGAATACATGGTGTGTGGTTAAGAGCTTGGAGTTTGAAATAAGAAAACCTAGCGTTAAGTCTGTTCCCTTCTGCCTTCTAGGTATGTGACTCTGGCCAAGTTCCTGCAGCTTGCTGTGTCTTAGCTTCCTCCTTTGTAAATTGACTCTTGCCTCCCATCGGTATTACAAAAATAATACGAGATGGTGCCTGATTCATGCTTTTGGTAAATGGCTAAAGGCCCAAGTAACACAAGTGGCACAACTGGTCATTTTCTTTTCATGTAGGCTGGAGAGTTTCAGGTTGCTGAGTGGCTCTTCTTCACACTTTTATGCAAGAACCCAGGTGAGAGCGATCTTCAATGCATGCCTTCCAAGGTTATTCCAGTAATCACTATTTCAAAAAGAAGAGGGGAAAAGACCACCATGAAGCATGCCTGAGAAGTTTTATAAGGACATCCCAGAAATAGCACTAATTTCTGCTCACATTCCATTTGCAAGAACTTAGGAATGGCACAAAGGCCGCCAAAGAGGCTGGGAAGTCCCAGGTAGAGTTCCGTTCAGTGAAGATGGAGGAGAGAGAGGAGCTGGGTATTAGTTAGCATTACCTGGCTGCTAAACCAAGCTGAAACTACCCACCACTAAATCTCATACTATGCCAATTAAATCAGTATCCCTTTGGTGCAGCCTGGGATTTTCAAAATCTCCTCCAGTTACTTCAGAAGGCAGCAAAGTTTGAGCACCACTAGCTTAAGCCATCCTTACTTGGGTTTTCTATTACTTGCAGCTGAAATCATTTCTAGCTTGCAGGTTCTCTGGAATACTGCACCTCAACCTGTGTGAACATTAGAATCATCTGGGGAGCTTTTAAACTTTTCAAAGCCCAGGGCTGTACAGCAGGCCAATCACATCAAAATTTCTGGGTGTGGGACTCAGGCATCATTAGTTTTTAGCACTTCAGGAAATTGCAGTGTGCAGACAAGCTTGAGAACCAGCACACTCAGGAAAGGTAAAATTGTTGAGATTTATCTCTTGCATGCCTCTCTTCCTCACAAGTTAAGGCTGCACTTCTCAAACTTGAATAGGGATAACCAGGGGCACTTGTTAAAATGCAGACTCTGATTCAGTGGGCCTTGAGTGGGGCCTGAGTTTCTGCAGTTTCAACAAGCGCCCAGATGAGGCTGACCTACTGGCTCATGGGACATACGTTGAGTAGCAAGGTGTTAAACAACTATACTGAGTCTTATAACTTTAATTTACCATTTAGTAATTAGTTCTGTGATTTTGGTTAATCAGTAAAGTCCAGCATATTTTTTTGTTGCTGTTCTTTCCTTTAGGAGAACTATCATGCCATAAAAATGTCATGAATACTTCCATATTTCAAACCTCCAGGGGGGCTGTTTCAAGCTACCTTTATGAGACAGCCCAGAAAAGGAATATTCAGTAGATATTTTCTCTTTGCCTGCAGCTGTATCACTGTGGTGTCGGACCCCATCAGATCTCGGAAGATAAGCAGGGTCAGGCCTGGTTAGTACTTGGATGGAAGAGTGCCTGGGAACATTAGATGCTATAGGCTTGGGAGAAGGACCAGGCAACTCACTCTCAAAAAGCAGCCATTGAAAACCCTGTGAATAGCAGAGAAGCACTGACAATAATGTTTCGTCTGTTGTATGTAGGGTTGCTATGAGTTAGATACCAACTGGATGGCACCTAACAACAACATCCTCTTTTTGAGAAAAAGAATGACTTGACCTTTTGTTTCAGGAAACTAAAAAACTGTAGGAAAGTTGAGTGTTATCATCTTTTATTTTAAAATAAAGTCACTTTCACAAAAGTGACTGTCTTTAATAAGAAATCCCTGACAATAACTTTGGGAAGAAGATGTAAAAATGCTTTCTGAAGGACAACACAAAATCAATACAAACCACTAAGGAATTGGATGAATCTAACTACTCTGGAATTAAAACTGTGCATCCAAAGCCTGTGACAACACCAGCAATATCCATGTCCTCTTCTCTCATTCTTTCTTGAACTTCTCCCATCCAGAGTCCTCTACCTGTCTCCCAAACCTGAACCCTGGGATCCTGATGTTCAGTGCTCAGGCTTCAGCTAACTCAACCTTATTCTCAAAAAAAAAATGTGTTCACACAGTACCTATCACTTGCTCTTTTTGGTTAACTTTGTTTTTAGAAATAGTATATGCATATACTTAAAACTTGATTTGTACCGAAGGTTTATATAAATAAAAACCCAAAGCCCATTGTTCTACCACTTACCTCTCCTGATGCCTGCTCCTCTGTGGCAACTATTTTCAACTCTTTAGCTTTTCCTTTCAATATTTAAGTAAATAATATTTTTAACTTGCTAATTTTTTATTTGTCAATTTTAGATAGTTGGCTAAGATAGGATCTACCCCATCTCTCTCTTATTATAAAAATATCTTTCTCTTTGGAATACGTAAGTGTTCTGTGCAACGATATGATTTAGTACTCAAACAACTTTTCACCTGATAGTTTCAGCATCCTTTGATCTTTATTGTCTTAATTGAGTATTACATTAGGATGGTAAATTACTTTTTCTTTTTTCTTTTTCTTCTTTATGTTGGTACTAGCGATTGATCCCAGGACTTTGTGCTAGGCAAGTACTCCACTACAGACCTACATCCCCAGCCCTTTTTTAAATGTTTATTTTGAGATAAGGTTTCACTAAGTTGTGCAGGATGCCTCAAGCCTCAAACCTATGATCCTCCTGCCTCAGTCTCCTGAGTTGCTGGGATTACAGGTATGTACTACCACATCTGGGCTGGGATTTAGCTCAGTTGGTAGAGCGCTGCACTGCAGTCTCTGAGATCCCCAGTTCAATTCCCAGCACCACAAAAATGGGAGAAGGACCTGGCAATCCACTCCCAAGACAATCCCGAAACAGTCAGCCATTGAAAACCCTATGAGGGTCACTATGAGTCGGATACCAACTCGATGGCACCTAATAACAACAACCACCACATCTGGCTGGCAAATACCTATTTTTCTATCATCATCTCCATATTTCTTATCCAGCATGTCTTTCCTTTCTCTTTCTCTCTTTTTTCTATCAATATTATTCAATATGTTGCCATTAGTTACACTCATTATTTTTAATGCTCTAATTTGTTTCAGATTTGGCCATTAGGAGCCCTTTGTGCTGGTTCCTGTGACCTCTTAACACAATCCCATTAGTCTTTGAGCATTTCCTTACTCTGGAAGAAGATGTCAAGTCTTTCCTTGAACTCTTCCTGCCTGAGACAAGGACTCAGCCATGTTCCAGAATGAGCCTTAGTTCCTTTTAGTGGAGACTGCTGTTTTGGTTTTTTGATTATAAAAGCAATATATGCTCATTAGGAAAAAAATGGAAAAGTAAGAGAAAGTATAAGGGAAAAAATTAGGACCACATTAACACTTTACCATCTACATCTAACTACTAGAACATTTTAGTTTACTTACTTCCAAGTTTTTGAATCTATATTTGTGAGTATTTTAAATTTAAATTATGGGTTGATACAATGTGTTGACATTGTTCCCTGCTTTTATCAACCATATTATGAGCTTATCTCCATTAAGTGCTCTTTAAAAATCATAATTTTAACACTTTTATTATAGAAACTATGTGTTAAAGTATTTGACTCTTTCCCAGAGCATCATATCTTCCTATTTTGATCAAGCTAAAGCCAATGTATAGCTACTAAGCCATACAGTTATAGGGCCATAGATGAGCATCATAAAATAATGCTGTGGAACAGGCACATCTCATGAAAATGGAAACTCCTTCAAGGCAATAGATTTTACATTTTCAATGTCTCAGCCATGGGAGATTACTAGATGCTATCATGGGATTCCTCAAATATGAATATTGGTACTTTAGTTTCTTAAAGATATCCACCAATAATAAAACACCTAGGACTTTATTGTAAGTGTTCCAAGAGTGGAAATTTTTTCAAAATATAGTTGAGCAACTATATTTTGAGATTACTCTTCTGCTTCTTCCTTGCTGTCTGTCCATGGTAATGCTACAGTTCTATAACTTACTTTATTTATTTATAACATGAGACTAATAATAATTTCTCCTACATGGAATTGTTACACCAATTAAATTAAGTCATACAGTATTTATTACAGGGTCTGGCACACAGTAAAGGCTCAATAACTGCTAACTGTTAGCATTCTCACTACAAGCTACAATGGTAAATAAGATTTCAACTAATGTTAATGGAAGAGCAGGAGTTAGGCTGGTGGTGGTGGGATAGAGGGGCATTCTGGGAGAGAGAAAACACCATCATAGCGTCCAGAACACACAGGTCTATTGAGCAAACCTGTTGAGGTAGAGTGGGTATGCATGTTGTGAAGATTAAATAAAATTGCTATTGTGATAGTGTGATGTCTCAAAGTAAGCTTTTACCTCCTGTTCTTCTTTCTTGGCATAATTTTTTTCTTTTTATGTATGTATGTAAGTACGTATGTATGTATGTATTTATCTTTGTACTTGCCGGTTGGACCCGGTGCTTCACACATGCTTTGCAAGTGTTCTACCCCTGAGCTGGTCCCCTAGCCATTTTTTATTTTTTATCTTGAGACAGGATCTCACTAAGTTACACAGGATGCCTCTGGCCTGAAACCTGCGATCCTCCTGCCTCTACCTCCCAAGTCGCTGGGATTATAGGTGTGCACCACTGCACTCAGCTCGTTCTTGACATATTCTTACATATACAAGTCTACCACTTCTTTTGACTTGGATTAAAACAGAGGTAGTTTTTAATAGGAAAAGAGTTGAAAATTTGTCATTGGAAAGTAGAAGTACTAAACTGGATTATACTAGCACCCAAGTAGATTGTTATAGCTTCTAAACCTTGTAAGTGTCCACCTGATTCCAAGTCCTCCCTACTTTTGTATTCCCTTTCAGATCTGATAAGTTCTTTAGAAGGCCAGACTTACATGGTGGTCAAGCACATGCGCAAGTCAGTTCTTGCTATGTGACTACAGAAGAGTACTTCATCCCCTGAGGTCCTAACTCTCCTCATTTTTAAAAGAATGATTACAACAATGTGGCCTACTACATAAGGTCATTGTAAGAATAAAATGCAATGTCATGTATGTCACCAGTCATATATACCAGATAAACAAAAATAGTGCTATTTATGATATACATTTGAGACTGAAAACTCTTCAGGTCCAGCATTTAGAGCCCTACCACTACCATATTGTTTCTTAATTTTTAAACCAGAATCTCTCTCAAATACATTACTTAAATGCAGAGAACTTACTTATAGATTGGAAAAGAATCACCTATGTCTATTCCTGTCATAGGCGACTACACAACACATCTATTCATTCCCTAAACATGCATTTGAATACTGGACTATGCTTCACTATAGTGGATCCTCAGCATTCACAAAAGGTGTATGTATCTCAGAAAAGGTAAGAATATTCAAGTCATCTCTGATACTGATCAGGGTGCATATTTGGTTATAATGCTACTTGTTAGGCATGTGAAAAATTAGAGTAAGCATAAGAATTCATTCCTTTAACTAAGAAGACATATCTTCCAGATAGCCTCAAAGGCAAGGGGAGCATTTGATGGCTTTATCTGGGAACATACACTCCAGATTATGTCACCATGAGTAGGTGAGAGACATGGCTATATCTCATGTTTGAAGGATTTGTCATCCCAGAAGAGCATGACAAATTCAGTGACTAGAGCCAGCAGTGAGAGGTCCACAGGTAATATTTAGGGAAGAGCCTCCCATTACCCGCAGCTTCTAAAAATGCCCTGCAATTAAACTTTTTGGTCAGGGGTTGAGGGGATACTCCGCAGAATGTTTCTGGAATACTTTGGTGACCTCAGGGAGGTTATCCCAACTCTCCTTGGACTAACCACATATTCAGCCATATTCAGCAATGGACACTTTAACAAGACAAAGAGAACAATGTATTGGATGTAATTGGGGATGAGAAGAGACAGAAAGAATACTGCCTGTAAGCCTCCCTCATGCATCCATTAAACACAGAGTTTTGTGTCCCCTGTACATACCAGGTATTGTGCAAGCTGTGTGAACCTGGCACATGACAAGGCACTCCTCTCCTTGGGACAAACTGACCTAGAAACACAGTGTTCATGGCTCCCAACAACTTGGATCCATTCACAATGGTCCTCATCTTTCTAGCCCCAGAGGACCTGGGAGAATTTTGAGGTCCAAAGAACATCATCCTATGAAATACCAACTGCAGCAGCCCAGCTTCTATTATGAGAGAATCCACTAGCTTCTTTTTTCCAAGTCCTATCAGGACTGACAGTGTTTGGCTCATTTGTTCCTAACATTGCACCAAAGAGAAGGCAATCTATTATTATTTGGCTCAATTTCTCTACCTTTCTTAGGGACACAAGTTTAATAAATCAGAGGATTCTTCTGGCTAGGTCATACTGACCAGGGTAAAATTAACATTTGCTGCAGGATACATTTTGAGGTGACCTATTCTCTGTATCTAAAGCTTCTACTTTAAAAGGGGAAAGAAATATAATAATACTTAGCATTTAAAAATCCTAAATACACAGACTGATACTTAATCTATCTTTTTTACCATTGAAAATTTATTTTAATTAATTAATTTATTTATTGTGATATCGCAAGGCTGAACCTGGGACCTCACACATGCTTTGTAAGCACTCTGCCATGGAGCTGCAACCTCAGCTCCTTTTTATATTTTTTTTAAATTGAGAAAAGGTATCACTAAGTTATGCAGGCTGCCTCTGGCCTCGAACTTGGGATCCTCCTGCCTCTCTGCCTCTTGAGTCACTGGGATTATAGGTATGTGCCATTGTGCCCAGCACACCTTTTCTTATAAAAGCTAGTGTTAGATCATTGCAAACTAAACTTAAAAAGAAAATCCTCATTTCCTCTAAAGATGTTTTTGGGGCAAGTAACAAAAATCCCAACTCAAACTACCTCAAAGAATAACGAAATGGACACTGTCACAGTGTGAGAAGTACAGGCATTAGGCAGGCTCCCTTTCTGGCATTGCTTCTCCGTGAAACAATGGCAACATGGGTTCAGGTTATTTTCCCTTCACTCTGCCATCTTTTGTGTTGGCATCATCCTCAGGGGAGTGGCAAGGTAGCTGCAACAGCCCCAGGAATTCACATGGACACAACATCAGCAGGAAGAGGGGAGAGACAGACTCTACACACTGCTGGGTTATTTCTGCCCCTAGACCTATTGGCTCCCTCACTCAACTCTGGCAAGGGGGTTAGGATCACACTTAGCCAATTAGTATCATTCCCACACCTGGAGATGGAGCCAGTGTTACCTGAGGCACTTTGCTAAACAAGGTAGGGATGGATATCTGAACAAATAGGGGTTCTTCTAGTACTATTTGGAGAAGTAGAAGGAATGGATGCTGGGATTACATTTTGTTTCAGGAAACAAAAACCTAACTTACATGTGGCTTAAGCCAAACAATTACTTTTCTCTCATAACATAAAGCATTGCATTAGCTGGTAGCTGCTGACATTGATTCAGTGTCTTGATGATGTCATAGTTAGCAACTAGGTGATGATGCTCTTGACCTTTCCCTCATGCTTGTCACTTCATGGTCCCATTATAGCTGTTCAAGTTCCACATATCATTGCTGGATTCAAAGCAGGAAGAAGTAGGGAAAGGGCACAATCTGTATAAAATACTGCATAAGGTATGTTAGAATCTGTGGGGTAATGAAAAGGTAGGGTTAGTCTCCACCTTATAAGGGTCTGCAGTTTACATGGGAAGACAAGAAAACCCCCTGGGATCCACACACAATGTCAGTACCAAAAAAAAGTATGCAAATGGTTATTGCAGAATCTGAGAATTGTCAAAACAAGAATAGACATTGCGGTTGCCTATCTCCACCCCCACCCTACCCACTTGCTGCAGTCTAGCTCATTGCTCAGCTCACTCCAGACCAGGTAAGCTTCCAGAAATCACGGCACGCACAACTGAAGGGAGCAGATCCCTGTCGACTTGTCCTTTAGGCAGACACTACTTTTTTGTTGGGAAGACAGATATGGGTATCAGACAGAGGCTCTTGGATGACATATTGTCCTGGCAGGAGTCCAGGGTGGCCGAGAACAGAGAGCATTTAATGGGTCTGGCAGCAGAGCAATTGAGGTGTGACTGGATGTGTGAGAGGACAGGACTTCTTTGGCAATGACATTACCGGAGTCTGGGTGGGATCCCTACTCCCATTTCAGACAGCTAGACATCTGTTGCTGGCAGCCATCCAATGGCCATTTTACATTTTAAGACCTTGAGTTAAGTTTGGAAGGAGTTTATAGAAAGGTAAATTGTCAGTTGGGTGTTGCTGTGTCCCCCCAAAATTTTAAATTCAGAAAGGGCAGGGAATATGATATATATATATATATACATATATATATATACACATATATATACATATACATATATATATACACATATATATACATATATATACACACACACATGTACATATATTCATATGTACAGATTGTATTCAAAAGTGCATGCACATTTTTAAAAAGGAAAAAATTGTGTTAAAATTATAATACTCAGTATATACTGAAAACAAAACATGAACACAAGACACATTTGACTTCTGCACTTACAAAAGGTGCTGAAAGCAGTCACCACAGCGGAAGCAGCAGGACTTGTTGCTGTGCAAGGCCTCCCAAACCTGTCCTTGTGCACATCACACACAGTACCATGCGTCTCAAACTTTTTATGAGTATGTGTCATTGTTAGGCACATCGGGGGTTCTGTTGCACACTCATGCCACCATTGTCATTGTACTTCTACAACAGTCTCAAATTTCAAATACCACTTCAAAACAGTCTCGGGCTCCTCCAATGACAACTGTGCTTCTGCCATTTTCTTTGTCCTGCTTGTCACATGGTGGCACTAGCATTCACTTGATTAGTGTCATTTTTTGAATCAATGTCATACTACATGTTGCTACTGTAATTCAATTTCAAAAAGTAATATATAGATCACACCACATAAAATGTGTATATAGGTACCAGTATATACCTTGGTAAGCATGTGTGTATGTGTGTTTGTGTGTTTGTGTATATATATGTGTATATATGTATATATGTATACCTTTACCTGGCCAACTGACTAGAAGAGATCCATATTTGTGCCTATTCCCAAGAAAGGGGATGCAACCAAATGTGGAAACTATTGAATGATATCATTAATACCGCACACAAGAAAAATTTTGCTAAAGATCATTCAAAAGTGACTGCAGCAGTATATAGACAGGGAACTGCCAGAAAATCAAGCCAGATTCAGAAGAGGGCATGGAACCAGGGACACATTGCTGATGCTGGATGGATATTACCTGAAAGCAGAGAATATCAGAAAGTTGTCTATGTTTTATTGACTACGCAAAGTCATTTGACTGTGTGGATCATAACAAATTATGGAAACACTGCGAAGAATGGGAATACCAGAGCACTTAATTGTACTCCTGAGGAATCTGTACATGGACCACGAGGCAATTGTTCGAACATGACAAGGCAGTATTGCCTGGCTTAAAGTCAAGAAAAGTGTGCATCAGGGCTGTATCCTTTCACTGTACCTCTTCAATCTCTATGCTGAGCAAATAATCTGAGAAGCTGGACTATATGAACAAGAACACAGCATCATGATTGAGGAAGACTCATTAACAACCTGCGTTATACAGATGATACAACTCTGCTTAGTGAAAATGAAAAGGATTTGAAACATTTACTAATGAAGATCAGAGAAACAGCCTTCAGTCTGGAGTGAGCCTCAACATCAGCAAAACAAAAATCCTTACAATTGGGTCAGTAAGGAACTTCATGATAAATGGAGAAAATATTGAGGTCGTCCAAGATTTTGCTTTACTTGGTTCTACAATCAACAACTGTGGAAGCAGCAGTGAAGAATCAAAAGATGCACTGTATTTGGAAAAGCTGTTACAAAAGGCCTCTTTAAAGTATTGAGAAGTAAAGATGTCACACTGAAGACTAAGGTGCACCTGACAGGAGAAGAATTGATGCTTTTGAATTCTGGTGCTGGAAACAAATATTGAATATACCTTGGACTGCCAAAAGAACCAACAGATCCATCCTAGAAGTACAACGAAAGTGCTCCTTGGAAGCAAGGATGGTCTTACATATTTTGGACATGTAGTCAGGAGGGACCAATCCCCGAAGAAGGACACCATGTTTGGGAGAGTGGCTGGTCAACAAAAAAAGGAATACCCTCAACTAGATGGATTGACACAGTGTCTGCAACAATGGACTTAAACCCAAAAAATATAGTGTGTCTGGCACAGAATCAGGGAGTGTTTCATTCTGTTGTACATAGTGTCCCTATGAGTCAGACCTGACTCAATAGCACCTAACAACAACAACAACCCTTATTATTGTCCTAACCTCTGGCACACAATGACACACAGCCCCTTGTGCTTTCCTCTGAACTAGTACCACATGGCTTAACAATCCCTACACTGCTCCATATTTTCCCCAATCCCATCCTTTCTCCATCTCTCCAGCTGTCTTCCTGCCTTGCTTTCCCTTCATACTGAGATTGAACAGCTCTGACCCCTGCAGAGGTGCTTCTCATTCTCCACTCCCTCCACAGCAGTTGGCTTCATTAACCACAGCTTTTTCTCTTCATGGCCTCTGGACTCCATTCTCTTCTGGCTTTTGTTCCTTCAGTATTTCTTAGACACCACTTTTCTAAGTGTCTGTTTTCCTCTGAGCCCTATCTCAGGCTCTGGCTCCACTTTCTACTTCTTACCTCCTGCCTGAGACCTGATCAAAATTCACAGCTTAAACCTCTGCTGTCTCTCCAGTCAAGATCACCCTCCCAAACTCCATGCAGCCTGGGACATTTCCACTAGCATATCCCTCAGGTACACTGAACTCAACACAGCCTAAACTAGAGACAACTTCTCACCTCAAAATAGAATTGCTCTTTATAAAGGACAGTAGCATCCACAAACCAGGAGCCAGTGTAGTGTCCTAGAATCTTCTCGTATTGGCAATAACATAGTGCCATCTACATCTGAAGCATCTGTTAACAGAAATAAATTGTCATACACAAACACACACAGAATATTCAGTCTTTAAATAGGAGATCCTGCCATTTGTGACAACATGGATAAATCTAGAGGACATCATGCTAAGTGAAATAAATAAGACACCAGGAAAAATATTGCATGATCACACATATATGAACACATGGACCCAACTGAATGGCACCTAACAATAGCAACATAGTTATTGTATTATTACTGGAAATTTACTAAGAAAATAATAAAATGACACTTTCACCAGACACTCCAAAAAAGTAATCTATACAAGATGATAGATATGTAAATTTGCTTGATTATTGTTGTTGTTGTCAGGTGCCCTTGAGTCTGGTCTGACTCATAGCAACCCTCATAAGGTTTTCATTGGCTGATTGTTTGGGGATTGCTTTGGGAATAGATTGCTACATCCTTTTCCCATTGCTTGACTATATTAATAATTTAAATATGTACATGTATATAAGCATTAAAATATCACATTATATACCTTAGATATATACCATTTATTTGTGTACATTTTATACTGATTCAGGTTCTTTTGTTGTTGTTAGGTGTCAACAAGTTGGGTCCAACTCATAGCAACCCTATGTACAACAGGATGAAATACCACCCAACACTGTGGTATGCCCACAGTCTTTTTTATGTTTGAGCCCATTGTTGCAGCCACTGTTTTTTCTCATTTTGAGCATTACCACAGTCAGCAACTGGAGATTGCAGGGCTTTACTCCATTCCCATCCTTGATGTCAACTGTATTTTGAGGAGGCAACTCTTCCCCAGTCATTTCTTGAAAGCCTGCTAGCCTAGGGGGTTCATTTTTTGGCACTAGATTTGACAGTGCTTCTCTGCTATTCATAGGATTTTCAATGGCTAATTGTTTCAGGAGTGGGCTGCTGGGTCCTTCTCCCTAGTCTGTCTTAATCTAAAAGCTCAGCTGAAACCTGTCCACCATGGGCAGCCCTGCTGAGATACCTGTGGCTTAGCTTTCAGCATCACAGAAACACACAATCCCCCACAGCATGACAAGCTCACAGACATGTGGGGATCAGATTCTTTTAGACATGATGAAATCAAAAACATTTCTCTGCAATTTAAAATATTTCCCATATATTTAGTAACTGCATAATCTTCTATTATAAGGTTGCCTCATAGTTTATTCAATTAGTCCTCTAACACTGAGCTTTCAAATTGTTTCCAGTTTGTTAAAAATTGTTACAAATAATAATTAAATAACATCTGTACCTGTAGAAACGTGTTTCAGGTTTTTTGTTTTTGTGTGGCAGGGTGCCTCTGGCCTTAAATTTATAATCCTGCTTCCGCCTCCCAAGTTGCTGGGATGACAGGTGTGTGCCACAGCACATCACCCATAATGTGTTTGCTTTATAGTGTAAATTCTTTTTTTTTAATTGGTAATTTTTAATGTACAACTTAATGTGTTTCATTCTGACATGCATTTCATTGTGACATTTCCATATATGTGTTTCATTGTACATTGCACGGATAAGTTCCCCCTTACCCTCTTGTGCACCCCTCATTCCACCCCTGCCCCATCACCAAAGGCCTCTCTTCCACTTGCATGTCTTTTTTGTGGGAATATTTTTCTATATATCCTTGGATCCCAATTATGTTTAAGGTCAAAACTTTTTCTCTAGTGATCTATATTTTTACATTGTTGGTAATATTACATGAATTTTCTAGCCCATTTGTATTATTTCCATTCTTTGGTATTATTGGTATTATTATAATTATTTCCCAAACTATTAAAGTTGGGCTGTTTACTTTGAGGTCGCTCTCTCTCTCATCCTTGTTCCTCCTTGTTCCTCTTCTCCCTTCTTTCTTCTCCTATCATTTCATCCTTTTGCTAGATCCCTCTCTCTCTTTCCGCTCCCTAAATTGTCCCTTCTCCACTAAGTTGATTTTAGCTTTTTATTATGTTCCAATTTCTGTATAGCATTTTTTCCTTCTTTTAATTTTTATTCAGCTCCCATATATGAGTGAGAACATGTGGCATTTCTCTTTTTAGGCTTGTGTTCATTCACTTAAAATAATTTTCTCCAATTCCATACATTTTGTTGCAAATGACATTATTTCATTTTTTTATTGCTGAGTAGTATTCCATTGTGTATATGTACCATAGTTTTTTTTATCCAATCTTCTGTTAATGGGTACTTTGGTTGGTTCCATATCCTTGCTATTGTGAAAAGTGCTGCATTGAACATGGAGATGCAGGTGTCTCTGTGGTATGATGACTCATCTCCCTTTGGGTATATTCCCAATAGTGTTATAGCTGAGTCATACGGTAGATGTATTTTTAGTTTTTTAAGATACCTCCATATTAATTTCCAAAGTGGTTGGACTAATTTACAGCTCCACCAGCAGTGTAAAAGGGTTCCCTTTTCCCCACAACCTCACCAGCATTGGTTGTTATTTTTTTTTATTGATCTTGGCCATTCTTACTGGTGTAAGGTGGAATCTCAGAGTTGTTTTGATTTGCATTTCCCTAATGGCTAGGGATACTGAGCATTTTTTCATGTGTTTCATGGCTTTATGGGCCTCTTTATTTGAGAACTGTCTGTTCAGTTCCTTTGACCATTTGTCTGTTGGGTTATTTGTTTTCTTGAGTATTTTTTTCTTGAGTTCTTTATAAATTCCGGAAATTAGACCTCTGCCTGATGTATAGGATGTGAAGATTTTTTTCCCATTCAGTGGGGATTTTCTTGACTCTGTTGATTGTTTCCTTTGCTGTATAGAAGTTTTTAATTTCATGTAATCCCATTTATCTATTCTTGTTGCAATTTCTTGAGCAATTGGAGTCCTATTAAGGAAATACTTTCCTATGTCTGTATGTTGGAGTGTATTGCCTATCCTATCTTCCATTAATTTTAAAGTTTCTGGTTTTATGTTGAGGTCTTTTATCCATTTTGAGTTAACTCTCATGAATATTGAGAGATGCGGGTCGTTTTTCATTTTCCTGCAAGCAGATATCCATGTTTCCCAGCACCATTTATTGAAAAGGCTATCCTTTTTCCAATTTACTTGCTTTGCTCCTTTGTCAAAAATCAGGTGGCTATAGGTGTGTTGAGATATTTCTGGACTTTCTATTCCCTTCCATATAGTGTAAATTCTTGATATTGTTGTTATTGTTGTTGGTTGCCATTGAGTCATTTCCAACTCATAGTAACCCTCACAGGGTTTTCAATGGCTGGTTGTTTCAGGATTGCCTTGGGAATGGATTGCCACATCCTTCTCCCATTTTTGAGGTGCTAGGAATTGAACCTGGGACCTCAGAGACTGCAGAGTGGTGCTCTACCAACTGAGCTAAATCTCAGCCCAAATTTTTGATAGTAAAATTAATCTGCCAAAACATGAATATTTTGAAGACACTTGATATATGTTGTCAAAATACCTTCCAGGAAGTTTTTGCCAGTTTTCTTCTCACCAAATGACAGAAGTCACCTTTGTGGAACAACACTGGGAAGTTACTGTCTATCGGGCTGACAAATATTATACATTTCTGTCAGATCTTACTGTTGATTTCATTTTTATTTTGTTCACTGAAAATGAGATCGAAGACTTCAATATTTTTAAATGTCCATTTTAAAGTGGCTTCTTTTATAAATTGCCTATTTGTGCCTTTGGGGATGTTAGTTATAAATAAAAATATTCCCCTTTCTCATGTTGATTTGTCTAAGTTCCCAATATTAGATTATTAATTTCTATTGATACTCTTCACAATTTTTCTTAGCTTGTTGTTGCCTCTTTAATTTTATTCATGATTAATTAATTTTATTAAAGATTTATTAATTTTATTAATGATTGATGATTTATTAATGATATGGAGAGGAGATATTATTATGTAGTCAATCCAATATTTTCCCTTATGATTCTTTCTATTGATTTTAACCTTAGAAAGGGCTTCCCTGGCTACAAATCAAATATGTAGCTATCTTCTTTCCAGCATTTTTATGCTTTGATGTACTTGTATATTTAATTCTTTTATCCCCTTGAATTTATTTTGGCATGCCACACAAAATCAAGATCTAAATTTTTTTCTAAGATTCAAGCAGTTGCATAAACACAACTCTTAGTAACATTATAACATTTTTGAATTGTATCTCTTTTTTTTCTCCCTTTATTGGTAAATGTTGGTGGGGTACAGAGTAACACAGTTGGCTTTTTCCATTATGCAACTATTACATCATTTTTTATTACACTTTTATGAACTTAAAAGGTTTATGGAATCTTTTGACTAATATGTAGTAAAACTCATATGCGTATTTGGGTTATGTTCCCCTATTTTTGAATTGTATTTCAAGATGAGATTGCTAAAAGGAAATCCAGCTAATGTTTCTGATTAAATTTATTGTTGTTGTTAGGTGCCGTCGAGTTGGATCCAACTCATAGTGACCCTATGTTCATAGGGTTTTCAATGGCTGGTTGTTTGGGGATTATCTCGGGAATGGGCTGCCACATCCTTCTCCCATATTTTGCAGTGCTGAGGATTGAACCCAGGGCCTCAGAGAGTACAGAGCAGCGCTCTACCAACTGAGCTAAACTCCAGCCCCTGTAATTAAATTAAATGTCCTCATAATGTAATTTGGAACATGAGTGAAGGGTCTGATATCCCACAACGTGGGGACACAGTGGGGTTTCAGGTGAGGGAGATCTCAAGAGCATGGGTGAGTTCCATTTCTAAAGTGCCTTTGGCCAGTGCAGGTATAAATAGGAAAAGCAGGAATGTGGTTATAGAACCTGTCAGGGCCTAGAGCACTCTCACATACAAAGGATCAATTAGCAATGTCTAGGTATGACATTGCCATTCCCATTTTTATGGTGGTTTATAAATATAAGGCCTGCAGCCATACCACCCTGGCATCTGATCTTCTCAGATCTTGGAAGCTAAGCAGGGTTGGGCCTGATTAGTCCTTGTATGGGAGACCACCTGGGAGCACCAGGTGCTGTAGGGTTGGGGAAAGGACCTGGCAGTCCACTCCCCAAAAGCAATCAGCCATTGAAAAACCCTATGAATAGCAGAGAAGCACTGACAATAGTGCTGGGTATGGCATAGTGTCAGGTAGTGTTTCGTCTGTTGTACATAGGGTGGCTATGAGTCAGACCAAAATCAATAGCACCTAACAGCAATAACAATAAATACAAGGAGATGGGAATAATAGAGAGCCAATGGGGGAGATATTTTAATTTGCATCACTTTACACTCAAACTTCCATCCTGATCTCATGTTACACAATGACTCATATCTCCACACGTTGCTAAATATTTTAAAGACTGTGGGAACTCTACATAAACTGAAGGAATGCAAATTTCTCTGCAAAAGCTTAAGCTGTCTTAATTAGCATGTTTACCCAAATGTCAAGAGGGACTTTCCAATAGGAGAGGAATCACTAATGAGGTCATTCCCTCCACTCCGTGTGGACAAAGAGCAGCAGTACATGTGATAGTTGTCCGCTTCTGCTGAATGGATCTGGGTTTTGTTGGTGAAGTCAAGAAAGGGGGTCAGCATTATTTGCCACAAGCCTCTGCTTCGGCTTGATAGGCCAAGGCACACTACCACGGGAAATCTGCCTTGTGCCACTTGTAGTCACCATAACACAAAGACTTTGCTTCTCATAATATCAGCATTATTATGCAGAACTGAGGACATCTGCAAAACATACAAAAGAAAGAGAAAATGTTGCAGCTGCACACAGACATCCACACACGCACACATATATGCATGCACACATTTGGTCAGCTTTCCCATGAGATCTTGACTTGGAAACAAAACAGTATTGTAATTCACACATTTATGAAAGTGACCAAAAAAATCACTAAATAAGTAGTTGTCACCAAAACATAACAAATCTTTAATAAGTTACCAAGCCACTGCCTATATACAAATCACCCACATTCTGCTCTCAGTAAAAAATGGTAGCTGGGGGCAGTGGTACATGCCTGTAATCCCAGTCCCTAGGGAGGTAGAGGCAGGAGGATTGCAGGTTAGAGGCCAAAGGCAGCCTGTGTAACTTAGCGAGACCCTGTCTCAAGATAAAAGATATAAAAAGGACTGGGCGTGCAGCTCAGTAGTAGAGCACTTTCAAAGTATGTGTGAGGTCCTGGATTCAACTACCCAGTACTGAAACAAAACAAAACAAAAACCAGTAGCATATTCAAGCTGGAAGGAATGTGAACCATATTGTAGTACAAGGCCATTATGTTACATTTTGAGGTTTCCAACTTGATTTTTCAATGTTTTCTTATCACTAATTATTTCCTAATAGTCATTTCTTAGCTTTCTTTCCCAGCCTGGTTACAAGATGCTTGAGTGCAAACTGCATCAGCTTTGTTGTGCTCCCAAGCCCAGCTTGGTGCCTCACATATGAAAGATGCTCAGTGAATGTGGAGGACGGAGTTGTTGCTTCGTACACCTTTCAGTACAATTCCAGACAAGAAAATGCAACAAATGCATTTATTCTGTTGTTAGATGGTCATTAAGGGTGAACAAGGCAGGCTGTGACCATAGCTAGTATAGGATGATGGCAAAAATAACTGGCACCTGGCAAAGATGAGTTAGCTGCTGTGGATTTCCCAGGACTCCACCTCTCCTCACCTTTGGAAGGAGAAGTGAGAACAAACAAGTGCAGATTTTTCAAGCCAGGTGTCATTGCCAGTTCTTGTATCAGTCTGGCCAAGAGCAGGGTTGATCATCTTTATGAACTACTCAAAACTCCCAGAAGCCTCTTCTCTCACTATGTCATAAATGTCTGATGTGAGGTCCAGAATTCCAAAAGTCTACTCATGTTTCATTTCTAGAAGAAAAAAAAAAAAAGGAAATTTGTTTTAGTGGTAACTTGAAGAAGTACAGATTGTTAGCTTTTTTTTTTACAGCTTTATTGGAGTAAAATTAAAATAATAGAGCTGTAGAGTATTTCCATTACCTCAAACAGTTTCCAAAGAGTTTCTTTATGCCTGTTTGCAATCATCCGCTCCCACCTCAGGCCCTAGGAAACACTGATCTGTTTCTGTTTCTCTAAGTTGATTGTGTGTTCTCAATACATCATATAAATGGAATCATATATACAATAATGCAGTCTTTTGCATCTGGCCTCCCTCACTTAGCACAATGTTTCTGAGGCTTCTCTCAGTTGTAGCATGAATCAGTAACTCTTTCACTAAAGTGTCGAATATTATTCTATTGCATGGATTTGCCACATTTTGTCCATCTTTCCTCCAGTGGATGGATATTTGGCAAGTTTCCATTTTGGGCTACTATAAATTATACTCCCATGAATGTTAACACCCATGCTTTTTATGGTGGATGGATGTTTTCATTTTCCTTGTAAAAATTCCTAAGAATGGCATTGCTGGATATGATGTTTATGTTTAACTTTTTAAGAAACTGTTAAACTGCTTTCCAAAGTGGCGATATCATTTTGCTTTCCCAGCAGCAATGCATGAAGATTCCAATTTTTCTGCATTATTACCAATATGTGGTACTCTGACTTTTTGATTATGGCCATTCAGCTGGATATGGAATGGTGTCTCACCGTGGTTTTAATTTGCATTCCCCTAATGACCAATGGCACTGAACATATTTTCATGTTCTGATCTCCATTTCTATGTCTTCTTTGGTACAATATCTACTCATAGCTTTTCACATAAAATTTCATGTTATTTTCCTATAATTGATCTGTAAGACATATATACCTATATACATACATATATATACATATATATGTGTATATATATATATATATATATATATGTATATATATATATATATTCTGGGTACAAATCCTCTATCAGGTGTAAAACTTGTAAATCAGTTTATGGCTCATCTTTTCATTTTCTTAATGTTTCTTGAAGAACAAAAGTTTTTATTTTTGATAAGGCCCTGTTTATCAATTATTTGTGTTAGGCTTCATGCTTTCAATGTCAACTGTTGTTGTATTATGCCAAAATAAGAAATTTTATATAACTGCAATATTTTACATTAAAATATGCATATTATATTAATATATTTAATGAGGAAAACTAGCATCAAAACTTGCTCCATTATCCCTTCTGATCTACTTTGTAATTTGAGTAGAAACAGCTGTCCTCAGTTATAAACTAATATTAAGGTCTTCCAAGCCAAAATGAAAGAAACCCATTACCTACCACCTAGCACTGGAAACCTGATCTGACACCTGGGTCATGGTACCAAGCAATGCAAGCACACTTCCTAAATGAAGCTTTATTTTATTGTATTAGTTGAGCAAACAAAAGTACACAGATGCTCCTCAGCCTCCCCTTTTGAATTCCTTCCCGTACTGCGCTTCCTGTTTGTGTTTTCATCGTTTTCTTTTGTCTGGGGGTTGTTTTGTCTTGTTTTTTTCCTGCCTCTGCTGGAGTTGTCACTATATGGCAGGAGACCCTCACACAGTTTCCCAAAAGATTGCTGAATTTGTTACTTTTTCATTGTGCTGACGAGAGCAATGCATTGCCTTTTGTTTTGCAGAACATATTTGTCAGAAGCAAAAGCATCATTAGTATAATCTTTTATAGTTCTGAGGCAGCTTTCTCATTAGTGCTTAGCATACTGAGCAAAGTTGGGTTCTGGAAATAAAGAGAAATGTGGTGTTGATGTTGCAAACTGTCTCCTACTCACATGGAAAGGCGGGGCATAAAAAAACCCTTAATTCTGAATACCAAATCCAAGAGGCATCTGCAAGAATTTACTCCTCCTGAATCAGCCATCAGTGGGCAGCAAGAGCTGACAAATGGATGCTGGGATTGTGGATGAGAAAGCAATAAGGGAAAGAAGGAGAGGGAAGTCCACTGAGGCTGGGTGGAAGCCAGCAGAGAGGGGATGGTGGAAGGTATGTGGATGGAGCATGTAATTAATCATGTTATCTGCTATGTGCAGTAGTGTGGATGGCAGAGTGGAGGCGTGGGCCTTGACCTAGAGTAGACACGCATCCTCTTTGGAGATGAAGGGATGAGGGAAGAAAGAGTGTGGCTATGGATAAACATATTGCTTGGGAGGAATCAAAACCAAAAAGAGATCATGCCTGATGGAATCCATTTTACTTGATGAGGTAGGAGATGAGGTCATCTAAAGCACTCAGAAAGGGAATTAGAATGGTAAGGTTTGGGAATCACCAGTGAAGGAGACAGACATTAGAACATGGGTTTGTTAAAAGGTCAATGAATAAGCGCAACTAGGATGATCCTATGTGGTTTTCTCCAACTGAGGGCCAGTATTTAGGAACAATGATTGATACAGGTTCCCGGGAGGGAGGCTGACTTGAGGGTACAAGTAGGAGATATGCTTCAGATAATTAACTGGGTCTTCTGGGATGGATAGGACATGAAGGGAGGGTAGAAGGTGTTGACACCAGCAGCTCCCAAATTTGTCTTTGCATAGAATCACCTACGGATATTTAAAAATTCCAAAGCCCAAGCCACAACCCACATGAACTAAATCATAATGCCTGGGTGTAGGATGAAGACATCAGGACTTTTTGAAGTTCCCAAAGTAATTCTAACACAAAGATAACTTTGGGAAATACTGGGCCCATACATTAAGACAGTGGTTCTCAAAGTGTGTCCCGAGACTAGCAGTATTGGCATTACCTGGGCAGTTATTAGAAATGCAAATTTGGATGCTCACATACAGACCTATTGAATCAGAAACTCTGGGAACAGATTTCAGCTCACTGGTTTAACAAGACCACCAGGTGATTCTGATGCCCATTAAAGTCTGGCAAACACTGAATTAGAAAGAGGTGTGTTCGTGCTGGTGATCCTACTGAGAGCAGGTGTAGTAAAGAAGCTAGAAGGACTGGTGTCCTTTGATGTCACGCATTTGTAGACTGTAACTACCTCCACTTTAAGCCCCAACAAGGTCAAGGAAGTGAAGACTAGGGTGTTGGGTGGTCTCCCACATGTACGTTTAAATATCCCAGAAGGATGTCAGGATTGGGGACTTGTATAATGCAGGCCATGAGAAAGCATGCAACGAGTTGGGGTTAACCAGGATGGGGTTGCCAGGTGAATCCAGTGGAGACAAAGGCACTCAGAGCATATAGGGGGAAACGCTGCCTCCGCCGAGGAGGAAGCAAGAGGCTGTCCATGTTCAGAAAGGGTAGGTTTCACCTAAGAGTAGTGTAAGGACATTGTCAAGAAGAAAATATCAAGGCATCTATTTTCTGTGGAATGATAGCTTACGAGGGCATGGTGGAAAAGGGTGGAAAGAATCAGGGGAGGGCAAACCTGCAGAAGATGAGAGAAGAATACAGGATAGATGTTTGGGTGGAGAAGGGTTGGGGAGAGCAAGCACCATTTGCCTTTCAGGCGGGGCTGTGGAGTACTGGCATGGGAGACCTTGGGTGAACTGATTGGCTTCCTCCACGTGAGTTATTTGGTGCCACTGTGGCTGACCATCCCAGACAGTCCTGCCTCCGTCTCTGGGGAGCAGAGTTACTGTGTGGTGGAAGCCACAGTCTCCTGCAAGGCTGCTCTGTGATGGGCAGGGCAGATGCCTCAAGGTCAACCGACAGTGGCAGAGCCTGGCCTGAGATTAGCTCTTCCACATGGGTGACGTGCCTGCGTCTCAGATCTTTGGATCTTCTCCTCCCCAGCAGGGAGCTGTGCCTGCTTCAAAATAGTTCCAGGACCCAATTGTTATCGAGAAGGCAAGCCAATTTAAGACCATTCAGATATTGCTGGTCTTGGCTCTGACTGATAAGGGGCAGGAGGAAAAAGGGAGAAAAGGAATAAATCAAGCAGTTACTAACAAAAGCAGAAGAAAGCAGGCCCTTTTGCTGCATTGTTGTGTCTTTTGGCTAATGATTTCTAGCAGATTCCTGGCCATGCTGAGTATATGGAACACCTTATACCAAGGTATGAAGTAGGCATGGGAAGGGCACCAAGATGTATCTTAGTTTACAGAATAGTGAAATTGCCTCAGGTGGCCCAAGAGTGATTGTGAAGCTTCTGAAATTTGCTCTTGGCTCTACTTCATTCTGGGGTCTCTTTTCCTTCCCCAAGAATCCTTCTGCTTGCCTTCTCCCTCTGTAGACCTGTCTTCATCCTTCTTCAGGATCGTTCCTGGGGCTCAGATTAGAGCGCTCACAGAGGCTTTTTCCCACCCTCTGCCTCATGTTCTGGTGGGGAGGCCTTGGAGACCCTCCTCTGAGGATTTTAGTTCTCAGGCCATTGTCACTCTCGCCAAGCATGGTTGTCACAATTCTTGGGGATGTAAAATTCACAGTAGTGATCCTTTCATTCTGGGTTCCTCACGAATAATATTCACAATATGTAACAACTGGTGGAGCAAGGACGCTGCTCAGCAGTAGAGACAGCAGCTGAAAACACGTCAGTAAATCAATAAGGTACACACTACCGGCACAGTTGTGACTTCCTTGCCGCTGAGCCTCCAGTGACCCTTTCCTCCCTTTCCTAGGCTGCCCCCTCCTGTAGGTATATCCTAAACTTGTCATTACTAGCAACAGCAACCCTTTTCAATACTCATCTGTTTACCTTCCAGCTTGTCTTCTCAATTTCATAATTTTTAAAATTACAATAGCTCTTTGACACATCTACCAGCTGTTGGTCTGGCCACATTGTCACTATTCCTCCAAGGCTGCAAACCTCTCTCTATCCTCTCCTTATCTAGCTCAGATTCCATAGTTCATCATTATTCTTACACGGCCACACCCTCATCTCACTTGCCTTTCTCTCCAGTGTACTCAGCTGGCAACTCCACCATAATTAATCCTAACTCATTTCATGCTACAGATCTATGTTTGCCTGGATGCTATTTCCTGCCATCCTAAAAACAAAAACTCTCTTGATCCCACATCATCCTCCAGTCACTGACCATTGACCTGATGTCTTTTATGGTGAAAATCATTGAAATAGGTATCTGTCTCCACTGTGTCCAATTCCTTTCTCCCTATCATCTATTAAATACACGCCAAACCCAAAAGGCACTTCTCACTGTTCATCTTGTTTGACCTTGCAGCAGCATTTCATCATTGATCATGCCCTACTTCTAGAAACAATTTCTTTTTACTTCCATGACACCTGACTCTTCTGGTTTTCTTCCTGTATAATTAGCCATTCCTTCTCAGAGTCCTTTAGTTGTTCTTTTTCATCTTATTGACTTTAGAAGAGTGGAGTTCTTCAAGGCTCAATCTTTTCACCTCAATCTACATTTGCTTTCTTGCTGGGCTAATCTCTTCTCATGGGATTAATATTTTTTCCTTTATGACTGCCAGATTTATATTTCTAGCAAAGACCTTTCATATGAAGTACCTCTTGGACTTCTCCACTTGATGGTGTATTGATGTTGTTGTTGTTGTTAGGTGCCAACTCATAGCCAACATACATACAACAGGTGAAACAATATTGTTACTGCTTCTCTGCTATTCATAGGGTTTTCAATGGTGGATTGTTTTTTGGGAGTGGGTTGCTGGATCCTTCTCCCAAGCCTACAGCACCTGGTGTTCCCAGGCGATCTCCCATCCAAGTACTAACCAGGTCCGACCCTGCTTACTTCCAAGATCTGACGGGATTGGACACCACAGTAGTACAGCTGCAGGCAAAAGCACATAGCTGGTGATTAAGTTCTTGGGGTCTGAAGTTGGCCAATTCTAACTCAGATCTTGCTTTTCTCATTAATTTGCTGTGTGACTTGAGCAAATAACTTCACCTCTGCAAATGAATTTTTCAACTTTTCTTTTATATGCAAATACTACACCATTTTAAGGCAATAATGTGAGTACCTACTTCATCAGGTTGAAAGTTTCATGAGATTATGCATATGGAACAATTTGCACACAGTGGATGGATGGACAGTTTATCTCAGTCTGCCTCGGACTTCCCCAATTTTAACACTGAAAGTTCTGTACCCTGGGAATGCTTACAGCCCTGGGAAAACCGGGACGGTTTTGTCACTCCAAAGGCCCTCTGTAAATGCTATGGCCAATGTCAATATTATAAACACAGACACAAGTACACACATTCACATATACATATTCGTACATACAAGTATCAAGATTGGCTGCTGCCTCAGCATTCAAAGCTCTTGTCACCTAGCTGCTTTCAAAGTTCACATTTAACATGTCCAAAATGGAACCACCTGATCTTACTCTCAAATTGTTCCTCTTACAATTCTCCCAGCTCAGCAAAGAGAAACTCTCATCTATTCTTCCAATTACTCAAGTCAAAAACTGTGGAGTCATTCATATTCCACCTTTTTAACTTCACACTATCTAACCCATCAGTAAACTCTAAAGGCTGAACCTTCAATATGTATCCAGAAGCTGCCCACTTCTCATTACTGCAATTATTGCCACCACAATCCAAGCTGCTGATATTTCTCACCTGAATTATGAAAATAATTTTTCTTTCTTCTTTTTTTTTTTTTTTCTTGGTGGTACTGGAGGTTGAACCCAGGGCCTCATGGTTGCATGCTTTGCAAGTGTTTTGTCACTGAGTTGTACCTTCCACCCATTTTTATACTTTTGGAGACAGGGTCTCCCTAAATTACACAGATTGCCTCTGATCTCAAACTTGCCATCCTCCTGCCTCCGCCTCCCATGTTGCTGGGATTACAGGTGTGTGCCACTGCACCCAGCTTTTTCAAACTAATTTCTTAATTAGTATCTCTGCTTACATCTTTGTCCCCTCAAATCAAGTCTCATTTTAGCAGCCAAAGTGATTCTTCTCAAACACTAGGTGACCTAGTATCTACATCTTCTAAAAGTCTTCCAAAGTTTCCCACTTTATAATTTCACTTCAAAAACTAAAATCTGTAAGATTTCTGTTGTTGCTTGATGAGACACTGTGGCAGGATGTGTTTCTCTGCCCTTTTCTTCTCCACCCTTGTGTCCTACCACTCTTTCCTTGCTTATGCCACATAAATGTGCCATGCACATTCCAGCTTTAAGGCTCCGTACTTGCTGATCCCTTTGCCTGAGAGTTCCTCCTCCAGAAGTGTACTTTGCTAGATCCATAACTACAAAAATTGCTTAAGTGCAACAGCTTTAAGGTCACATTCCCAGGGATCCCTGCATTTATTATTCCAATGTTTTTCTTTGTCCTGTATTAGCACTTCCTTTCCTCTTTAATTTTTTCCAATACCTGATCACCATCAAACATATTTTTTATTTATGTACTGCACATATTCCCCAATAGAATATAATCCTCATGAGGACAGACAGGATTTAATGCCTGTATAGACCACTGTGCAGTCCTCAGATCACAGAACAGTATCTGGCACATATTATTATTCAGTAATTTTTTTAATGAATGGATAAATATAGAAGAGCAAGGGAAGTCTTGATCCATAAAGCCTATAATATCAGTATTAGAAACCAGGGGCTAGGGATATAGCTTAGCAGTAGAATGGTAGAATGTCTACTTAGCAGGCACTAGGCCCTTGGTTCAGTCCTCAGAACCAGGAAAAAAAAAAAAGTTACCCAGTATCAGAAACCACAATCCAGAAGAAGTATTGCAATAACAGGGGTCATAAAAGACCTAAAGGTAGGCTAAATAAATTCGAAGAGAGGGAAAGGAGAAACACATTCCTTTTTCCCTCCTTATTTCCCTCTTTATTTCATAGCCTATAAGAAAGTGTAACTCAAAAATAAATTCATATCTGACATCTCTGGAGAACTCCTAACGTAAGTAAACTACCTCATGACCAGTGTTAGCATAATGTTATTTTTCCAAAGAAATCACAGCCTATTGCCTAAGAAGTAATTTAAATCTTTAGTGGTCTCACAGAAAAGATACTAAAGTGGAATACATTACACAGCGTGCAGCATAATTCTGAAAGATTCTCTTCACTGTCAAAAGCATATATTTTTTTAATTTAAAAAAACAATTCTTATGCATAGTGATCATATGTCACTTATTTTAACTCATTAAAATGCTAAAGGTAGTTCAAAGAATAAGAGAAATAATTCATATGTGGTCAGTGAAAGCAAAAACAAATGGAGGAATGAGATTATTAAGTAGATAAAAAACTAATTACAGAGCAATAAATCATCTTTGGGGTTATCTTTTTGACTTTCAGAAATTGCATCTCTTCAGGGCAAAAATTATTCTCTCTCATCATCTTAGTCAACTAAGGCTAACATGATAAAATACTGTAGGGTGGCTTAAAAACAGACATTTATTCTCTCACAGTTCTGAAGTTTAGTCAAGTCCAAGATCAGATCTTCAGCACGCTCAGTTTCTGATGAGGGCTGTCTTCCCCTTGTGTCCTTATGTGGTACAGAGGTAGAAAGCACACTCATTGATATCTCTTCTTCAAAGAGCACTAATCCCTTCCTAAGAGCACCACCCTCCTGACTTCATGTAAACCTATCTACCTCTTAAATGTTCCATCTCCAAATACCATCACATTGAGGGTAAGGGCTTCAATGTAAGAATTTAGGAGAGAACACAATTCAATCTATAGCAACAAGCAAAAAATTTGCATTTTATCAGTTTTCTGCAAAGTTTGAAGGCTAGCCTTACAGAATTGTAGTCTAATACATAGTTGGTCTTTAGTAAGTTGGGCAATTTCACATACTTCTGAATTCAGATGACCTTTAGATAGGCTCACTAGACAGAGTCCTCAAATGACAAGGAAGAAGGAGATTTTGTTTTGTTTTGTTTTGCCCTTCAGAGATTGGAAGTTTTTCCTTACCACCACCCATTTATTTCTGTGTAGACCCAACTCGACTCACATTTATAGAGCCTGAAGCATATACAGTTTGTGGGAATGGGTGCTATGTAATAAGAATATGAAATCAACATGTAAACATATTAGCTGGATCCCAGAGGCTTAGACAGGGGTCTGTACTGGATAGAACTTTGAAGAAAATCCATTTCTTGTCCCTCTTCGTAGCAATGTCCACACCAACTCCCAAATCTCTCTCTTCTTCTAAACATTCTATAACAATCTCTTGTCTTTCATAGATTCTCCTTTCTTCCTTCAACTCTTCTCCAGTCATTTTTTGGTTCTTAAAATTTTTTCTAATGTAAATGACTTTAATCTCTCTGAGCATCTTCTAGTTCTTGGTACCCATTACCTCTATCCCAGGAGGCAAAAAGAGTCCCCCTAAAAGGCGGGAGTAGAGTAAGATGGAAAATACAAATGTAATAATATCTGCCCATCAACACTTGCTCTTTTAGAAAAGTCCAAATGCCTCTTTATACTTAGGTGGAGATGTCTATTAAAGCTTACTTTGTTGGTGGCATTCACTGGTAGTCCCAGTCACATGGAAGGCTGAGGCAGGAGGACTATTTGAGTGCAGACATTCAAGGCCATCCTCAGGAGTATTTTAACAATGCTCAAGAAACCTTCAACCAAAGGAATGAAAATTACAGTTTGCCAAGTTTCAGAAAGAAAGGATATCAGGGTGTGATTGCTGAGGGATACAAAAAATGGCAATATTTCCAGGTGTAGTGGTGCATGCCTGTCATCTCAATGACTCAGGAGGTGGAGGCAGAAAGATTGCAACTTCCAGGCCAGAGGCAGCCTGTGTAACTTAGCCAGACCCTGTCACAAGATTGAAAATAAAAAGGGGGCTGGGAATAAGTATTTGCAAAATACTTGCAAGGGCCTGAGTTCAACCCCCCAATACTGAAAAAAAAAAAAAAAAAGACTAGCAATGTTGACTTTTAGAAAAGTTAGCAGGAACACCATTCTGTGGGGTAGCACTCATCCATCACCATAGCCAGCTCATCACAGCATCATTTCTGTGTGCCGTCTGCTGGGATGATGACTGAAACTACCCTCACATCAGCACCGCTGCCACTATCCCTGTCGTTCTCCCTGCCTCCTTTCTAGAGTGATCTTGGTGGCCATATGAGTTGTTGTTGTTGTTAGGTGCTGTTGAGTTGGTGTCTGTCTCACAGTGACCCTATCTACAACAGGCAAGACATAAATATGTAGCATGAATATCTAAAAATATGTTGTTACATTGTTATGTGGCATTGAGTTGGTATCCAACTCATAGCAACCCTGTATACAACAGGCAAAACAGTATATTGTCAGTGACTCTCTGCTGTTCATAGGGTTTTCAATGGCAGATTGATTGTTGGAAGTGGGCTGCTGGGTCCTTCTCCCAAGCCTACAGTACTTGGTGTTCCCAGGCAGTCTCCTATCCAAGGACTAGCCAGCCCTGACCTTGCTTAGCTTCTGAGATCTGATGGGATCGGTCACCACAGTGGCCCGACTGCAGGTGCCATGTGAGTGGTATGGGATACATTGTGTTTTTACAGCTTGTAGCTGATGTCTTGAGATCCACTCAACCTTATCATTGAATGGCCTTTGGACGCCCTCATCATGCAATGCCAATGTCGTTAGGGAGAATGACATTCCTGCTCTCTGGACAATTTCTGGAAAAGACTAAAAAGGAAAAAAGGCAGACAAAATGGTTTGCAGAATGTTGACTTTATTTGGAAACTGTATTAATTATATAGGACACTGGAGTTTTAAAGAGGGAAGAAGAGCCTTTGAAGGGCTGGCAGAAGAGTAAAGAGGAATTGCCTCAGAATTTTTGTCTTTCTGTTAACTAATAGAACATAAATATGTAGTTATCCATAAAAAGTTCTCTGGAATGCTCACAGTGCGTGATGCTGTGCCCCTGAGCATCAGTGACTGGGCCAGCGCAGCAGCAAAGATCTCATCCCAGGGCTCGCTGGGCTTTTGCCAGCTGTGGGCTCCCCTGCAGAGGTCAGAGCCACATGGAAGAAAGGCCTTCCCTGGTAACTGAAAACAGAGCTTGTCAACCAGCTGGGAGACAAGAGCCAAGTGCTGGGTAAAGGTGGCAGATGAAAGGCCGATGGGAGGCTAATGTTATTCCCTCCAGAGGGTGACAAGACAGAAGAAAGCTACCTCTGCCCTTGGCGGCAGGCTTTGTGCTCTGTGGACACCAATGGTACCTGGGGCTGGGTAAAGACAAACACATGCCCACTCAACAGGAAGGCTGCTAAAGGGAGCCCTTTTCATGGGGGAGAAGCAAGGCATTAGGGGTCACCTAAGCGAATTCTGAGAACCTGTCCAGTGTTACAATGCCGATAGTACCTGACCTGAAGTGCTCATTAATAGAATGCAAATGTTGTAGAAATAAATTTTCTTTTCCCTTCCTTTTGGGAAAAGGATGTGGCAATCCACTCCTAAGGCAATCCTGGAACAATCAGCCATTGAAAACCCTATGAGGGTCACTATGAGTCAGGAACAACTCAATGGTACTTAACAATAACAACAATTTGTTCCTGCTCTCTACTGCTCTGGGTTAAAACTTCATTACCTTCCTAGTTTAAAGATACTCTACATCCCGTTCAGCTACTGTATTAATGAATAAGGACTAAATTCTGTGCTAAAAAGATCTGGGAACTCTGAAGAGCAGTAGGATCTTAACCAAGGGGGTGGATATAAATTAGCAGAAGGTGAACTCTGTAGAACTAGGCCATAGGTATTGGTTCAGTTTCTTAAGTGCTCTCTCTGAGGAACTAGCAGAAGAGACAGGAGATAATTCAGCAGGCCAAGGTGATCTAGGTAAATAAGAGAGCTGTTTTCAGACCGCATTCCCCAGTTCCCTCTCTCTCCTCATATCGACAGCCAGGATGAAGAACCTCACCTACCACCAGTTTGAGAAGCTTCTAGGCTACCCTGATGTTTATTAATGGCCCCAGGCTTAGATGAAGAGGGAAGCTTTGAGTCTGAAGTTACCATAAGAAGCAAGAAGCAGTACAGAACTCATCAGGTCCAATAAGAATCACAAAGCACAAAACATAGGACAGGAAATAAAAGACAAAGCAGGTAGGCTTTTGAGCCTTTCAGCAACAAAACCTACCTTTCTACTCCATTTGTTTTATCTTGAGAAGGAGAAAAAATACAGTGGTATCTCAGCACTTGATCTGCTCCATGCTCAAACATCTCAGTCCTCAATCAATATTTTCAAGAGAATTCTGGTTTGGTGCTCGACCACTTGCTTGGCACTCAGCCACTGGGCTAAGACCTATCTGAGATGCCATGCTTACCTGGTTATTTCCAAGGGAAACATTTCCTAGGGAAACAAGGGGGAAAGTGTCATTGTGGGCAGTAAAGACCTGCGTTGGTGCTGTGTTCACAACCCCATAGTTTTTTAGACATGTATATACATATGTAGCCTGCAGCCATACCACCATGGCCACCAATCTTAACAGATCTCAGAAGCTAAGCAGGGTCAGACCTGGTTAGTACTTGAATGGGAGACCGTCTGGGAACACCAGGTGCTGTAGGCTTGGGAAAAGGACACAGCAACCCGCTCTCAAAAAACAATCAGCCATTGAAAACCCTATGAATAGAGGAGAAGCAAGACAATAGTGTTTTGTCTGTTTTACATAGGGTTGCTATGAATTGAACATCAACTTGAGGGCACCTAGCAACAACAACAACAATATATACATATACCATGAAGTCATCATGGCACCCAAGAAACTTTCTAGAGCTAAAAGTGGAGGAAAGAAGAAAACAGAATAACAATTGAATTTTAAAAAGAACTTATTGCTAAATATGTGAGTGGCATACATGTGTCTGAATTAGGCCCTCAATATGGTCCCAGAACCAATAACTACATTTACATTATTTCTTGTGGGGGGAAAAAAAGTGTTCAGCACTTGAACTGATCAGCACTTGACCAGTCTTCCAGAACGGATTGTAGTCAAGTGCCAAGGTATCACTGTATTATTTATATCCAGATCTCCCAGGTCTATTGACCTGTAGTGTTTCAGTGGCACAAGGTGATCTAGGTAAACAAGAGAGCTATTTCCAGACCACATTCCCCAGTTCCCTCTCTCCTTCTCACAATGACAACGAGGATAAAGAACCTCACCTACCACCAGTTTGAGTTATGTTGACCCAGCCCATCAAAGCCCAACTCACTCTACATTCTCACCTTCCACCCTTCTCTACAAACACATACACCTCAAGAAAAAAATTATCATCCACTTCTATGCCTTATCTACAACTTTCCCCGCTAAAGAAAATGCCCCAATTTTTGAGGCTCCCAAAGCCCAAAATATTTTCCTTTGAGAATTGAAAATAAATATAAATATTTAACAAAGCAGAAAATCTTAGCTAAAATATCATACTTTTCTTTCATCTACTACCTGGTAAAAATAATTAGTCTTGCTGCCAATCACTAGACCTTTTGCTGATGAATGCTTAAAAGGAAATACTAATGTCCAACATTGGGAATGTCAGGGTACGAGCTGTACAAAGGAAATCGTGTTACAGATAGATTTGTAAGCAGGGATCAGGTCCGTACAACTGGCAGCAGGACCTCAGTTCTTGTGATCCTTTCCACTGAAGAAACTCAGATGAGCCCCAGAAAGGACAGAGCAGAGTATTGGCAAGGTTTATTGTAAAGCAATAGTACACGGTTAAGGAGTAAGAGTGAGCAGCAGCTAAGTTATTGCCAAGAGCAAAAGTGTAAACTAATCTTATAGTTAATTTGTGTCTCCAGGGGAGAAGTGTCCTGCACCTGGGGTCTTTGTTTGGTGGAATGGATTAATGGACTTGTTTGGTGCACTTTAAAAGAATGTGCAGATATCTTAGAATGGTTAAGCTTTTGCTTACAACCTGAGGACACAGGTAATCTTTAATCTTGGTTAGGATGTGGGGCCATTAGAATAAACTTAGATGTGCAAGGATTATCCTTTTGTTGTTCTGGGAGGTCATGTCCCAAGTCATAGATGGAAGCAGGAGCCATATTTGTAATTTCTTTTTAATCTATAGGGTGGTTAACCTTTGGGAGAGATCATGAAGTTCCCCTTTCCTCCCTTGCCTGCTAACCTCTATCTACCTACCTGATAGATTTGATAGGTGTCTCAGTCAGTTTGAGAACCTATGACAGAATACTAGAGGATGGGTGGCTTAAATGACAGAAACTTATTTCTGACAGCTCTAGAGGTTGGGAAGTCTAAAATCAAGGGGCTAGTAGATCTGGTGTCTGGTTGAGGGCCCTCTTCCCGATTTGCAGATAGCTTTCTTCTTGCTGTATCCTCACATGTCGGAGGGCAGACAAAGGGATCAAGATGATCTTACCCCTGTCTTTTCAGAGGCACTAATCCCATTCAGGGCTGGGATTTAGCTCAGTGGGTAGAGTGCTGCGCTGCAGTCTCTGAGGCCCCGAGTTCAATTCCCAGCACCGCAAAAATGGGAGAAGGGCTTGGCAATCCACTCCCAAGGCAATCCCGAAGCACTCAACCATTGAAAACCCTATGAGGGTCGCTATGAGTTGGATACCGACTCGATGGCACCTAACAACAACAACAAAATCCCATTCATGAGGATTTTTCCCTCATGACATAATGACCTCCCAAAGGCCCCACTCCAAATACCATCACACTGGGAACTTAGGGTTCAACCTAAGATTCTTGGAGGACACAGACGTTCGGTTCACAGCAGTAAGCAGTAGTGGCAGAGTGGTATAGGGGAGCAAGTAGTGGACTTGGTGGTGGTCTCAGTTCTATAGGATACTAATTTGCTGAGTGACCTTGCACTCTTTGTATCTCTATTTCCGTTCACATAGAATGGAAAATCACATTTTATGAGGTTCTTTTGGGAATCAAATAAGAGAAAGTATATGAAAATGTTTTAAAAATCCATACAAATTTGTTGTAATAGTTATTTCTCTTTTTTTCTTTTTTCCCTTTCTTTTTCTTTTTCCCTGTATTACTAAGGCTCAAACCAGGACCTTGCACATGCTAAGCAAGTTCCCTGCCATTGAGTTAGATCCCTAGCCCTGGTTTTTTGTTTTTTCTTTCTTTCTTTCTTTCTTTTTTTTTCTTTTTTTTTTTTTTGTACAGGGGTGCCAAAACCAGGACCTTGCACATACTTTACAAGCTCTCTACCACTAAACTGTAACCCCAGCCCCTTTTTTATTATTATTTTTCTTGAGACAGGGTCTCACTAAGTTATATAGGCTGCCTCCAGCCTCAAACTTGCTATCCTCCTGCCTCTGCCTCCTGAGTCGTTGATATTAAAAGTATGTGCCACTGCACCTGGCCCAGTCTTTAGTTTTTTAAGACAGGATCTTGTGCAGCTCAGGCTGGCCTGGAACTCCCTCTGTAGTCCAGGCTGGTCTTGAACTTGCAATCCTCCTGCCTCAGTCTCCTGAGTACTGGGAATACAGGGGTGTGCCATTATACCCAACTATTATTGTTGTTGTTAGGTGCCCTCAAGTCAGTGTCCAACTCATAGTGACCTTTGACCCTATGTACAAAAGGTAAAACACTATTGTCCTGCTTCTCTGCTATTCATAGGGTTTTCGATGGCTAATTGTTTTTTAGGGATTGAGTTGCTGGGTCCTTCTGCCAAGCCTACAGCATCTGGTGTTTGCAGGTGGTCTCCCATCCAAGTGCTAACCAGGTCCAACCCTGTTTAGCTTCTGAGATCTAACAGGATTGGATGCCACAGTGGTATGGCTGTAGGCTATACCCAGCTATAGTTACCTCTTAATATATAATCTACCTCATCAGTGTCTTCTCCTTTCCCTACAACTCTAGCAACCACCCAGTATGCCACCTACCACTGGTTCTGGATAATCTGACCAAGTATATCAAGACTGACATACTTCATCTTCCCTGAGTCTATTCTCCTCTACTCACTTGTACAGATTCACTTGGAAGAAAAACATTCTGAGGCAAACTTACAAGATTTTCCATTCCTACTCATAACCTACAGCTTCCTAGTAAAGAAAAAACTCAGTTCTAACCTATAATAAAAAGCTTATTTTTATAAACACAGTAAAATATTTTCAGTATAATGCTTTTAAGTGACCTCATCTTAATATAGATGAAACTTAATTGGCAAACCAGTTACCAAAGAAACATACCTCATTTTATATTGTCCCACACCTAGACATAGAAGGGCCTGGGGTTTAGCTCAGTTAGTAGAGTGCTTGCTCAGCATGCTTTGAGGCCCTGGGTTCAATCCCCAGCACTGCAAAATTGGGAGAAGGCAAAATGGGAGATTGTCCTGAAAACAATCCCCAAATAATCAAATATCAAAAACCCTGTGAATAGCAGAGAAGCACTGACACAGTGCTGGGTTTGGCACACTGTTGGGGAGTGTTTTGTTCTGTTGTACATAGGGGTCCTATGAGTTGGACCTGACTTGATGATGCCTAATAACAATAGGTATAGAAGGAAGAAAAAAATTGGATAAGAACAAAAGCTAAAATGTATTGAACATATT
>VMDO01000485.1:95128-298790 GCA_007922755.1 Pedetes capensis
AAACAATACCAGAGAACCAACAGGATGATTAAAAAAGAATTGGAAGGGTTGAAGTATTTATAGGGCCTGAACAATAAAAAGAATACTTCAGTAATATTCATAACTTAGATACAAAACTATTTTCTATCTTATGGGGCATTAACAGTGTAGCATCAGGGGTGTTCTTTTCAACCCAGAAATCATTTGCATCTCTTCCACATTGTTCTTTGACAAGAATCATTTACATTGCTAACAATTTTCTATAAGTTAACTTTTATACTTACAGGTTAGAAGATAGCAAGTCAGATAGAAGTCCTCAGAGCATCAGATAATTCCCCCCGGTCTACACACAATCCTCAACACTGAAAAGACTAAGTTCCAAATTTTGGATAATTATTCTTTTAGGGAGGTAGTGCTTGATTCATTTTTTTAAAGGACAGTTATTCTTAATAGTTCCTTATACAGATAATATAGCAAAATTTAATATTATTTCAAGAGAGTTTTCAATTTTGAAAGGTGTTTTTAAATTAATTCCATTTATACAGATTAGGAAACTGAATGATTATCTGGGTCTGTTTTAATTATGAAGTCTTTGCTCCTCTTGACACAATGTATATATTTAACAAAAGAAAAAAAAGCTTTACTTGAGATACAGTATTCAGAGCAAGATGCATAAATTTCAAGGATATTGTTCAGTGATTTTTCACATGTCTTATATGTGTCTGATCAAACATACATCACCATGGCTCATATAAAGATGTTAAACATGTCTAGTATCCCAGAGGTTCTCCCACCCCCTTTTCCATTCGAGAGCTGCCATCACCACTAATCCCAAGTAACCATTTTTCTGACATCAATCACCATAGATTAGTTTTGCCTGATTATCCTAAAATGAGATCATATGGTCTGTGTCCTCTTGTATCTGGAATCTTTCTCTCATAATTATGTCTGCAGCCTACATCCATATTGTTGCATGCATCAGCATTTAAAAAAAACTTTTAAATGTTCTATTGTATGAATGTACCATAACTTATTCTCTCACTGAAGAGCATTTGAGTTGTTTCCAATTTTTGGCTGTAACGCCTAAAGCAGAGAAAATTTTATGTAACCTTCCCACGAGTATGAGCAAACACTTTTATTGGCTGTATACCCAAGATTAGAACTATTAGGTTGTAGTTTATATGTTCATTTGGCTTTAGTAGGTGCTGTCGAGCATTTTCCGGAAGTGATTGTACTGGTTTACATTCCTATCAACAAAGCATGTTGATTTGCATCCTCATCAATACTTAACATTATCACCCTTTTTAATTTTAACTGTTCTGTGGAATGAATAGGTACTCCTCTGCACTTAAATTTGGTATGGAAACTATTAGGAATAAGGGAAATATTTTTATAGTTCTAAAAGGTGTTAGATCTCTTTATCCAAAAATGAATCATGAAGCAAATTATATTAACTCTATCTGCAGTGAGTGGGTGGATCTTATGCTTCCAATTTGGAGTGTGACTTTAATAGAAAAATATAATGCATTGAATTATAATTGCAACTTTCTCATACATTCCTTTCTACTCATTTTGGGTACCACAATCCTGGTGGCATCTTTCCCCTCAAATCTATTTGGTAGAAATACTAAATAATATTAAAATGGTTCTTTAAATTTAGAAATGTATACAAAGACTAAATTAGGAACATAATCAACACTATTTAAAGAATTATATAAATTTAAATATAAATATGAGCCATATATAAAATATGGGGTATATAAATATAAACCATAAATATAAGCACATCAAACTACAATTAATACATAGAGATCTAACTTCAGAGTGGTTCCCTATATTAGGGAGATAGTAAAAACATGATGTTCAATTAATGATTACATATGGTATTGACAGCATACCTCTGCTTTGTTTGTTATCTGTTCTGGGATGGCTTTGCTGACTTTTGTTCAGTGTATTGTGGATAAGGTCAGAAAGCTCATACATGAGATCATCTACCTCAGCCCAGACAGATTCACTAATTTACAGAAAATTTTCCATCTCTGCAGCAGCAGATACCTTGAATTTAAATTTTAAACAGTCTACAACTGTATTTCTAAATCTGTAGTTATTTTTGTTCCTACTGCACAAACTAATACAATTTAAGATTCTAAGGAAGGCTGCTTTCCATCACTGGCCAGACTTTAAATTTGCTCTGACTTCTATTTAGTACAGTGGGTAACGTTTGACAGATGACTGTAATTTTTTGGCAGGAAGAGAACAATTAGCTGGGCATGGTGTTTCTTGCCTGTAGTCCTGGTGACTCAGGAGGCTGAGGCAGGAGGAGTGTGAGTTCAAGGGCAGAGGCAGCCTATGCAATTTAGCAAGACCCTGTCTCAAAATAAAAAATGTAAATGGGCTGGGAGTGCAGCTCAGTGGTAGAGCATTTGGAAAGTATGTGTGAAGCCCTGGGTTCAAGTCCCATGTACTGCAAAGAAGAGAGAGAGAGAGAGAGGGAGGGAGAGAGAGAGAAGAGCAAACTGCTTGGCTTTAAATCCTCTTTGCATCACTTACTATATCATCTTTGGCAAATCACTTAATTTCCATGTATCTCAGTTCCTTTATGTCTAAAATAGGAATAATAGCTCCTATCTTAGAGGGTTGAGAATTAAGTGTTATTATATGTAAAGTACTTAAAACATAATAGCAAACAATGTACAGATGTTTATTATGTAAAATAAATTAAAAATCCTACCTCAAACAGTCAGTTACTCAAAAATTTCCTCTTTGGATTTCTTTGTTCCTTTTTTGACTATTCCACCCTAGATCCATATATTCTCCTATACCAACTATGCACAATACTCTTAACACCAGACAAACAAGATGCTCAGCAACAAAGAGCCCCTAAGTAAAGACAACATCATAGATGAATCTCCACCACTCCATGCTGAGTCACAACGCCAAATTCACGAGTCTACGTATTGTATGAGTCTACTTATTTGACATTCTGGTAAAAGCAAAATGAAAACATATCAGTGGTTGCCAGGGACCAGACTTTGGGGGATGAATTAACTGCAAAGGGCATGATAGAATTTGGAGATGGATGCCACTGTTCTATATCTTGCTTGTGGTGGTAGCTACATGATTGTATACCCTTGCCAGAGCTCACATACCTAGGCTTTCAAAAGGGTAAATTTTGTTATGTGCAAGTTATACCTTACTCTTCTTAAAAATGGAAAAGAACAAGATGTACCACAAATCAGCTCTACTATCATTCATTGAGTTACACATAAGGAGTGAGAGAATATGTGCAGAACCATGTCTCCTTTCAGAATCAAGCCACTTCCTGCAATTTTAGGAGTAGATCTCTAGCAGTCCTGAAACTTTAGCCAGTCACAGGATACTCTTGGAAATTTGCTCTTTGCTAAGCTGTCTTGCAGTAAATGTTAGAAATGTGCTATGGTTTGTATTAGTTACTAACATCTCATAATCAGGGAGCTCTGAAAGACTCAGGGAGGTATAAAAACACCTGTAAGAATGGGAAAAGTGGGTTTCTCTTGTATCTAGTGAAATCATTCTTCCACCCAGGCATCTAAGTCAATGGCTGTAGGACTTTGCAGGGACTGGGAACCTGGAAGCCTGTACCTCAGTCTGGGAGCAGGCCACCTTGTTTGCTGCTTTACCTTCAGACCTTTTTTTAATGCCTTAACATTTATCATGAAGAAGCTTTATGTTCTTGTACTGTGGCTGATGTAACTTTCCATCAAGCATATTCCTTGTGATATCTATGGTATATTCCACACAAAATCTACCTTCAACAGAAAATCAGAAGTGGCTCCTTGAGCCTGTTTGGCTGACCTCCTCTTTATGGGGCATAATCTTAGTTCCTCTCTCTGGATGTAGTCCCCAAAGTTCCCAGATTCTTCTTCTTCTTTTCTTTTCTTTTCTTTTTTTTTTTCTTTTTTTTGAGACAGTCTCCCTATGTAACCCAAGCTGGCCTTGAATTTGCGATCCTTCTACCTCAGCCTCCTGAGTGCTGGGATTACGGGATTACAGGTATGCGCCACAACACCTGGGTTATTTCCCAGACTCTTGAAGGACTTCTCCCCTCTACAAACATCCCTTTCCACTGGTTCCCTAATTTTCTGAAACCATCTGTATCTTAAGATTTGCTCTTCCACCTTGTTGCTTGGGTTTTCACTTGCCCTATCCCCTCAGGATTTTTCCCTGGGTAGAGATGGCAGGGGCTTTTGAGCCCATGATTGGATCCAAAGAGAAGAAAACTAACTTCCCAGGTCTGCCTGCCAGTCTCTAGTCAAGAAAGCAGGAGAGAGCTGGGCGAGGTGGCACACTCCTGTAATCCCAGCAGCTTGAGAGGCAGAGGCAAGAGGATAGCAAGTTTAAGGCCAGAGGCAGTCTGTGTAATTTAGCAAGACCCTGTCTCAAAAAGTAAAAAAAAAAAAAACAAACAAAACGGTTGGGGATGCAGCTCAGTGGTCCAGCATTTGCACAGCATGCAAGTGGAAGGCAAGTGGAAGTGGGTTCAACCCCCAGTACCGCAAAAAAAAAAAAAAAAAAAAAATGCAGGAAAGTAACCCCAGCATTCAGAGGACTATCAGAACTGTGCCTTTTAGCACATCTCCCATACCCGCTGATGGAAGACAACTCCTCCTCCCTGTGCTTCACCAGATCAGTTTTATTATGTAAACAGATCTCTCAAGCTTCTCCTATCTGGCAATATTCCAAGCTTTAAAATCAGGTTCATCACACATATATATAGTGCCTAAAACATCATATATTACCTCTCACCACAGAGAACAGGTTAAGTGGAACTTTGTGCATCTGGTCATTTTTTCCCCAAGAGTAGACATCATAGACACTTTGGAGCAGTGACCAAAAATGCATAATATGAAATCCAGGGTCCATAAATACTATGGTTAGTCAGTTTAACAAATATGCCTGATTCTGTATAGACATTTACATATAGTAGGCAACAAAGCACAAAATCTACAAAATCAGAGACTTGCCATAGTAAGACAACATGGGGGGTGCAGCTAAAGAGAATAGTAGGAAGAACAAGGGCATACCACAGGAGTGCCCCACATCTTTATGCAGCAGTTGCCAGATGTCACTCCAGGAACCAGGCCCCTGAAGAGACAGTGTCTGGCAGTGTGGCCAGAAATCTGTATGTAAAGTATCTCCCCAGGGTCTTCTGATATTTGACCAGGTTTGGGAGCTTTATGTTTAGAGGCTCCACAAGAAAGAAGGCCTGGTGCTGTTCTGTATTAATTCATATAACCTTCACAATGGTCCTCTAAAGTAGGTCCTGTTATTATCCCCACTTTACAGACAAGAATGCTAAAGCACAGAGAAGCTACCCAGCCTGGAAATGAAGTCTGGATTGAACCTAGGCAATCTGGTTTTAGAACCACAACAATACTTCAGCAAAGCTATTAAAAGGAAATAAAACAAACAAAACTCTAAGCCATATGGGAGATGAAGAGGAAAGATTAGCAAGGAACATGGAATGATGACTACAGTTGGGGGACAACTGGAAGGCACAGTGAGTTCTTCTTGGAAGGAACCAAGGGGACATTCTTGGGACTGCGTCCTCTTCAATGGGGATTTTAGTCCCCATTCGGAAGAGAAGACAGGGCAAATGAAAAAATCACTATATAGGAATCAACAAATTATTGTGGAAAGCAGACAAAACTTCCAGCACATGGAAGTAGGTATGGATTCAATGAAGTACTGTTCTTCAGGGCTGTATAATGACAACTGAGATCTTTTGCTTGTGTGTGTGTGTGTGTGTGTGTGTGTGTGTGTGGTGGTGGTGAGGTTTTTTTTTTAGACAAAGTCTTGCAATGTAGATCAGGCTGGTTTCAAACTCTTGATCCTCCTGCTTCAGCCTCCCAAGTGCACAACTGAGATCTTGATGACAGTCTCTAGATAAATCAGACACTATCAGGAAAGAAGAATAAAATGTTTCCAAGAGACTAGCATGAAAAATAATTAGTATAGTTAAGGAAGATGTTTAACATGAGTTGACTGTTTATACAGAAAGTTCCAAGGAAAATATGCTGAGTTTTTGAACATTTTACTTAACGAATTTGTTGATCCACTGTACATTATTTTCCTATTGCCTAAAAGGTCTCCTCTTCTCCAACCTAGATGACAACCATGATGTCAGGCTTATTTGCCCTTTCCTAATCTAAACCATAATATAATCAAAATCCTTGGAAAAATTCTCCCATTCAGAGACAGGACACTAAAGTTATTCAGATATGAGATAATTGTGCTGATAATATCTGGTCTAGACAAAGGGATTCATGACAGAAGGCACAATTAGAATCTTTTCATCTAAAGTTGGGTGTCTTGAAATAAGTTTTCTAAAAATCCAATTTTAATGTGTTCTTTTTGTAGAGGGAGAGAGCAAACATCTTCTCCAGATCTTCATTAAAACATTTCATTGTGTTTCTTCTTTTTATATCCTCTAGAGCTGTCCAAGTTGTGCCCACCAATAACTGAACCTGTGATCAGTAGGCAGAATTCCACCTGCAACAGCCACAGGGTTCTGCATGCACACATAAGCAAAAGGGCTGAGGAACTGGGGCACCCTTGGCCCCAGGGCAGGAGTAGCTTTTCCTCAGGTCCCACCAGAATAGTCACAGACCTGTTCAAGGTCCAACATTATTTAACTAGATGGTTGTTTGGCTTATGTTGCCAAAGGGATGGCCCTTGTGTGGCCTGTTTTCGCAGAGGACAGTCATTTACCACAATTAAAGAAAAACTAATTTCTGTCCCTATTGAGAACTCTGGGGCTAATCTTGTTGCCACAAAGCCTGCCATCTAAGATGTTGCCACAAAAGACCCACTGGTGTTGTTATAAAGCAGAAGAGACGAACAACCCAATTAAGTTATAATTAGTTGAACTATTTCAGGTCCTTTTAATCAATGCATTCTTTACCAGTAACTCATGGCGAAGCTCTTCAGGGCCTAGAGAGAGAAAAGATGGTGCTTGTATGTTAAAGCAAACGAATCATTCCTGAATGGTTCACATGAAGACAGGATGTCTACCTTTGAGAGTAATCTTGACTTCCTCTTTCCTGCTCTTCTCCCTGTTACCTCCTTCTAGACACCTGACCATGAAGTACTTTGGAAACACTCAAGTATTTGGAGTGTATCACTCTTCTCTGATCTTTACCCTGCTTCCTCTCAATACCTACCAATATTGTCATGGAACGGTCTTTCCCAAATGCAAATCTGACCATGTTGGTCCCCTGATCAAAATTTTCTATGGCTCCTCATTTTTCTACCTTGATTGAAGCATCATGGAAGTCACCTCCCATCTGACCCAGCCCACCTCTTTAAGCCACAGTGTGCCCCTCCAACACACTCCAGCTTTTTGCTTCCACAATGCCTAATCCTTTATGGCTCGTAGAGTGAGCCATGTTTGGTCTCACCTAATGCCTCCAAGGAGCCAGGCACCCTGGCCTGCACTGCTTCCTTTACCTTCCTTCACCTTCAGCCACCATCTTAGTTGCTACCTCTGTTGCAAAGACTCTACTGGTAACCTAGGCAAAATAAATTTATCTCCTCCCTCTGTGTCCTCTTCTCAGTTCTCTTCTTACGTTGTTTATACGGCTTTCCCAGCTACTCCACTAGTTTGACTGAAGACATTTAACTTGTTAAGGTAAACACAAAGACTAATTTTATCTTGCAAATAGCTGCCTCCAACTGTGTTTCCCATCAGCTCTCCTTTCCCTTTGGGCAGCAGGCTTCTGTAGTAGTGTTTCATTCTATGTCATAACTCTTCAGTCACTTGTGTTTGTTAAAACAATCTGGTCCTGTAAACCATTGCATAGTTGGCTCAAACCTCTCTCCCCTTTCCCAGGGGAGGCTAGACTAGGCTAGGTAGGGACAGATCTACTCTCTGACACTGTTCTCTTCTTACTTATGGTGGAACTTAAGGAGGAACAGGAGGAGGCAGTTCCCTGTGTCCTTGTTCTCTTCATTGTCTTCGGTGGCAATGAGGTTGCTGGAACTGCTGTTTTCCACAGTTAGGGTAGGGGCTGTCTGTGCGGCCCCTTAGCCTGGGGTTGGAAGCCCACACCCCCACCAGTGGTGAGTACCATGGAGACACAGCCACTCCAGGAGTCCTTCAGGGAGGCAACTCAACTTTATTTCCATGCACTGAGCTTATAAACCTTTTGGGCTAGCCAATCAGAATCTGTGACGTTTTGATGACATGTTGGGTTAGCCAATTAGGTGACATCAGGTGATTGGACCAACCAATCAGATGATATCAGGTAACAATGACGTGGCAAGAAATTCGAGGAGGGACATGCCCTGGCCGCATCAGGTCAGCACCATCTTGCCTCGACTTCATGGACTCAAGCCAGGTGGGCGGCAGCAAGTCATAAAAGAGTCCCGGGTGTGCCTCATGACTCAAGGTGGGCTAGATATGCCTAGACCCAAGCAGACTCAGAGTCATGTCTCTTCCCTTCCTCTCTAAGCCTCATCCCTACAGTTGTCATCCTATAAAGAGTCATCGTGAACAGATGGACCACACTAAAATCCCCATTGAAGAGGACGCAGTCCCAAGAATGTCCCCTTGGTTCCTTCCAAGGAGAACTCACTGTACCTTCCAGTTGTCCCCCAACTGCAGTCATCATTGCATGTTCCTTGCTAATCTTTCCTCTTCATCCCTACTACAATTTTTGCTGAAATGAGTTGGAACTTTCATGGATTTTATAGTTAGATAATTTCACCTATAATTAGACCTGTAGAAGTTGTTTAAAAAAATTTTGAAAATGAAAATATGTGCTCACATACTTAGATTTAAAATATTATAAAAGATACCTCTTTTTTTTTTTTTTTTTTTTTTTTTTTTTTTTTTTTTTGTGGTACAAGAGATTGAACCCAGGGCCTCGTGCCTGCATACTCTGCAAGTGCTGGACCACTGAGCTGTACCATCAGCCCATTTTTTTACTTTATTTGAGACAGGGTCTTGCTAAAGTTACACAGACATCCTCTGGTCTCGACCTTGCGATCTTCCTGCCTCAGCCTCCCGAGCCCCTAGGATTACAGGCGTGCACCACCGCGCCTGACTCAAGATACCTCATTTATTGTGTACTCTTTTTTTAATTCTTCTCCCCCCTTGGCTACTTTAAAAATCTGTCTAGGGGTCAATTAGGATATCATACAGAACTTTTAAAAATTATATAACTTTAAATGAAAATAAATTTAAAATCCATGTGTCTTTAGATTATAATTAGATTTTAGAGGCAGTCTGACCCAGCATTTATCAAAGTATGTTTTGAAGAACTAAGAGGTGTTCTGGGAAGACAGTATTCAGTGGTCAAATATGTTTAAGAAACATCATCTTCTCTAGAACACCCTCTTAGAGAGTCACCACAAATAACAATATCAAAAATCTGACAAACCCTGTAGTAAACCTGGCTGACACTCTGGAACCTAAGATTTTACAAAATTATTTGAGGTCTGAATGACCCATCCCAACATTTTACCCTGTGTGACACCTATTGAACTAATTTGGGGCATGCTGGCTTTAGGATGAGGCAGTAGTGAGTGCTAGAAAGAATGGCAAGAAATGGCTGTTACAAGGCTGGGATCCTTCTGGCCTCTTTGTACTCTTTAGTCCCATGGGCAGGAGCTTTATCTCTTGGGCATCAGGGCTCCAACACTGACAAAATCTGGGAGGCCTGAACTCAATGCTGTGCCAACCTTTGACAAGATGTTTAAAAAGGGACCTCAGGACTTAGCTGCCACAATTAATACAAAGCACTGATAGCTCTCTTTGTATTTCTGTAACCTATGGAAATTCTGCCTGACTGGGTATTTGAAACATAGGATGCACTGGTCAAAAGGGAGAAAGATTTTTTTTGGAAAAGGAAAAACATTCATTTTGAGCCATTTGACTCTAAGCTATAATGATGAAAAATCAAGGTGAGTTATTAACAGTTTTTAAAAATATATATTTAGAGTATACAAAATGTCTTCATTATTTTCATCTGCAAGTGCATTTCATGGATATTGCTAAACCCAGGCTACGGAAATTAGAGAAATCTGGGTTAATAAATTTTTGGCAAGCAGTTTTATCAGGGTGTTACAAATCAATAAAAAGAAGATAGAAAAAAAAAATAGCTGCGTGTTTTTGTTAATTCTCCAAAGTTAATGGAAATAAAAATTCCGCCTTAACCAAATATTTGGAATCTTAATTTAAAAAATTTTAAAGACACAAACAAAAGCATTTAAAAATATGTCCATATGAGACCTGTCTTTTGTTTTGTTTGGAGTCTAACTTAATTCTTCCACTCCAGCTAAATATTTCAGATTTCCTCTCAGTGGGACTCAGGCTGCTTGCTGAAGGATTCTAGCCACCTGAGAATGGCATCTGTCTTGCTGTCACCATGCCAACTCCTCCGGATTTCCCCTTTTCTTTCCCAGTCTTCCCTCCAATGTGGGAGAGACACGCTCCCTACCCGCTCAGGAAGAGCAGTATTTCTAATTACAGTTGGTTCCTTTCCCCCTCTTGTGTGTGAGAAAAAGCCTTGCGATGAAATTGTCTTCTTACAAATGAATTTTCCCCCTTTGTTTTGTCTTGTTTTCTCACTAACGTCTTTGTGTGGTGCAGTGGCTGGGATCCCACTGCATTTACATGGCAACCAGGAAATCAGTCATTCGGGGTTGCCATGGTAACTCAAGGGGGAAGGGAGAAGTCCATTTATCACCGAAGGCTGTGTCCCTTCCTGGAAGCCCACAGAATTTTTAGACAGAGGTCATTCAGAAAACAACAACAAACCCCTGGTTGGCCTCTAGGCCCGCCTGTGCGGTGGCACGGCTGAGTGCGCGGTGCGCCGCAAGGGCAGTGCGAGCTGGCAATGCCGGGGAGGTCGGGGCCTCTCCGCCTGCCTGGACACGGGGCAACCATGCGGTCTCTAGAGCGCGTTTGCAGAGCGAAGTCTGTACGCACAAGCACCACCCTGAACTGCCAAGTCCTCTCTGAGGCTTCAAGTCTGCAAAGGCCAAGCAGGTAACTGAGGTTGCGTAAAGGAAGTGAGCCTCCGTTTCCGTAGGGCTTGGCTCTGCTTTTATGGTCAGAAGAGCCGGGCTGCGGAAGCAGGCGCAAGGTGCTGTCCCAAGAAAAGCGGAAGTGGCTGTTGAGTCTCTTTTCCTGTCACATTTGCTCAGGAGCTGAAGGTAATTACATTTCAAGTTCAAAAGAAGGGAGTCATGTGAGAGTAACCAGCAAGGTTATCTTTTACAAGCAGGGTAATTGGAATCCTCAATGCGCCAGAATCCTCTACCTTTGGACAGATTTTGTTTTGTAGTGATGAGAGGGACTCTGCACCTCCAGAACAGGTTTAGCTCCTGGATTTTAGTTTGATTTTTAGACAGTCAAATTACCAAGGGTTGATTACACTCCCAAGAAAGTTGAAAAGTGAGCTGGGGCTTAGCTCAATTGGTAGAGTGCTGTTCTTCACTTTCTGAGGACCTGGGTTCCATCTCCAGCAACGCAAAATTGGGAGAAGGATGTGGGAATCCACTCGCTGAACAATCAGCCGTTGAAAACTCTATGAAGGTCACTATGAGTCAGGCCCAACTGGATGGCACCTAACAACAAAAACAACAACAAAGTTGAGAAGGCACTACTTGATTGTGAAGTCTTTAATGGCAATGTTTTAGTAGGCCAGGAGTTGGGGATGTTACTTTATGAATATAGAGCCAGTTCTGTTGTTGGCTTTTTTGTTTTGTTTTTGTAAAATAACTTCTCATCTTAAAAAAAAAAAAAAAAAGACTGGGTTAACTCCATCCTCTTTTCAAGTTGAGCTGATCAAATTCTTGATCTCTTCCCTGGAAACTGTCCCCCTCCTCCCCTCTATTTGCATCTCAGTGTGTGGCTCTGTCATTGGTTGTTCACTTTGAGCCTTTCTTCCTCCTACTCTCCTTCCCGCACATTCATTTCAGCAGCAAATTCTTATGGCCTAAATTTGCAAATATATCTGGAATGTGTCTCTTCTGCTTGCCTTTACTGTCATTTTAAACCAAGCTACCATCATCTTTCTACATTCTAAAAAATCCTCCCAATTGTTCTTGCTATGTCCATTTTGTCTACCTACATTCTGATCTTATAAGGTAAATCAGACCATGTCTTGTCCTATTCAGATCACTCCCATCCTACCCCATGGCTATACATCATATTCACAATATAACCATGACCCATGGAATTCTACCCAGTGTGGCGATGTGGACCTGACTACCTCCCCATCTTTATACCCTAGTGCTCTCCTATTTGTGCATTCTATTCTACCCATGTTGATTTCCTTGCTGTTTCTTGGACACATGTGCTAATCTCAGGGACTTTGCACTTGCTGAACACTCCCTAGCTATTAGAAGACCTCCTGTTCTTACTACCTCCAGGTCTCTGTCCAACTATTCTCTCTTATGAGAGGACCTCTATATCCGCCTGAAAAGAGAAGGCATCCAGTGTTTAGGAGAATAAAAATAGTTACAGAGGTATGTGCAGGGTTAAGAAAACCATCTGCAAGATCTATTGCCACACCTAGACTTAAGAGGATTAATGTTATAGAAGTGCAGCAGTCCTGGAGACCAATGGGGCTGTCTGGAGGAGCAGTGGTTTTTGTGGAAGGAAATCAGGAAGAGAGCAGAATACTAAGGAAAATACTGACCTCACTTTCTGCCCATTGGTCAAACACAGATGGAAACCAGAGGCCAAGGGAATCAGGAGTCAGGGTGATGTGGTATTGTTGCATAATAAATTATCCCTAAAACATAGTAGCTTGAAACAATAAACACTAATTATCTCTTAGAGTTTCTTTGGGTCAGGAATTTGGGAGAAGCTTATCTTGGTATTTCTATGCCCTGTCTCACTTGAGATTACAGATTTAAACGTCAGTTATTTGAAGCCTTGCCTAGATTGGATGATCCATTCCCAAAATGGCTCACTTATATGTTGTAAAGTTGATGCTGGCTGTTGGCAGGAGACTTAAGATCCTTTCCATGTGGACCTCTCCAAAGGGCTACCTGAATGTCCTCACAGCATGGCACCTTGACTCTCCCAGAGTGGGTGATCTAGGAGGTCACTGCAGAAGCTAGAGTGCCTTTTGTGACCTAGCCTTGAAAATCACACACTCTTACCTTAGCCACCTTGATCTATAAGTCATGCAGATCACTTCTGAGTCGATGTAGAAAGAGATCAGACATGATATGAATAACAAGAAGCAAGAATAATAAGAATAAACAGGCCATCTTGAAGATACCATGGGCATATTGTTGTTGTTAGGTGCCATTGAGTTGGTTCTGACTCATAGCAACCCTCACAGGGTTTGCAATGGCTGATTGTTTCAGGATTGCTTTGGGAGTGGACTGCCGCATCCTTCTCCTGTTTTCTTTGTGATGCAGGGTATCAAACTTGAGTCCTCAGAGAGTGCAGCGCAGCACTCTACCAACTGAGCTAAACCCCATTTTACCATGGGCCATAGAGCAAAGCAAAGAAAAATGAAGAATGAATTGAAAAGTGTGGGGGGAAACAGGCAGATCAGAGAAAAAAAATCAGAGCATAATCAGCACCCTTCCATGACCATCTTATTTAAAAGATTGTATGAATTTCTGCCACTCTATTCCCCTTCCCTCTTGTTTTATTTTTCTTCACAGAATTTCATGTTACATGACATATACTTATCTGTTAACTGTTTTATTTTTTAATCCTCCTACTACTATATAAACTCCATGAAATGAGACACTCATACTCAGTTTCATAGAAAAAGTAGATACTTTTAAATGGCTAATTCTGGTAATATCCCCAGCTTCTTTACACTAAAAGTCATCTCCCCTGCACATTACTGCTGAGAATAATACTATTCAATGAATTAGCTTTTGCTTCCAGGAGCTTTGCAAGCAACATTGCCTCTTGGTCCTTTTTGTCCCCTCAGCTTCTTTTATTTTCATATGAAATTTTGGTTTTTAGTATTTGTCTTTGAATTTTAAAAGCAAGTTTTCATAGTTCTCTCTCCTAAAATAAAAATACACTAAATTGCCAAATTTTGTTTGTACAGTTCTTGTCTGAGTTCTCAGAGATTTTATTTAAAAACTGTCCTTCATGAGATAAATAAACCATTCCCACCTCAGCTTCTCCTTTATTCCTTTTCTGTTCATTACTGAAATCCGCCAAGGGCACCTGTGAAAATTTTTTGTCCTCCCTGGTACACATGAAGTGGAAAAGACTGCTGACTTTTGATTACTGATGGTCAGTGGAAGAGAACAGATCACAGCAGAAAAAGTGTTTGTTCTTGTGGAACCCACGTGCACAACGTGGGCTCACAGTGGAGTCCACATGTGCAATGTTATTCCAATTGATTGATCAGAAGAAAGCAGCAGCCTCAGGAATGTCTGCACCCTGTCTAGAGTCAGTGGAAGCATCGGCCCCTAAAGGTGCATTGCAAATTAACCTCTTTCCATACAGTAAATGGGAGAAAACAGTCACTTATGTCATGAAGCAGTTTTCTTTGGACTGAGAGCCTGTCAAAAGACATGACTTGATGCCATGTGTGTGTACTTCTCATTGCACACCAAAGGTACAAAGAAGTCTTCATCAAAACTTCTGGCAATGAGTTGCACTTAGTTTTACCATCTGCATCAAACCTAGAAGCTATGATGCTTACCAACGCTAAATTGCCTTATTTACATATGTCATAAACAGCAGTAATGAGCCTCTGTTATTCTTGTGATGTTCATTCATTTAACAAAGATTTAATGAGTGCTTTCTGTGTACTGGACACTATCTAGACACTGGCTAATCAAGATATGCACACAGTGTTATGGTGTGAATATGAAGTGTCCCCCAAAAGTGTTAAAGGCTTTGGGCCTTTTTGGAAAGGACTGGATCATGAAGGCTCTGACTTCATGAATGGATTAGTCCCTTGATAGATTCATAATATGATGGCATTATTGGGAGGTGGTAGAAAGTGGAAGATGGGGTCTAGTTCGAGAAAGTAGATCACTGGGAGAATTCCCTGGAAAGGTGCACCTTGTTCCCAGCCCCTTCCTGTCTGTTTGTGTGTCTATCTATCTGTCTCTCTCTCTCTGGTTTCCAGGTGCCACGAGGTGAGCAGCTTCCTTGACCACACACCCACCACCATTATACACTGCCTTGCCTCAGGCCCAAAGCAGTGGATCCAGCCAACCTTGGATTGAAACTTTTAAGTTATTTTTCTCAGGTATTTGTTGCAGAGAGATAAAAATAAAATAAAATAACACATACAATTACCTTTCTAGGAATTTAAGGGTAGGAATAATCTTATTTTTCTATCTGATGATTGTCATAGATGATGGGTCTTTGATGAATTCCCTTAGACTGCTATTCCTAGGAATGTTGTTGTTGTTGTTAGGTGCCGTGGAGTCGGTATCCGACTCATAGCAACCCTCTGTACAACAGGGGAAGCACTATTGTCAGTGCTTCTCTGCTGTTCATAGGGTTTTCAATGGCAGATTGATTTTTTTGGGAGGGGGTTGCCAGGTCCTTCTCCCAAGCCTACAGCTTCTGGTGTTCCCAGGCGGTCTCCCATCCAGGTACTAACCAGGCCCAACCCTGCTTAGCTTTCAAGATCTGACGGGATCAGATGCCACAGGGCTACAGCTGCAGGCATTCCTAGGAATATGTCTTGCTAATAAATAGATTAAGCAAATCTGTCCTTTCTGAACATTTTAATTTCTTCCTTAGGATCTCATTTTTTCTCTAGTGGAATCTTTTCAACTATGGACGTGAACATCTTTCTCTCTTGACTGTATTATCTGTGGTTATTTCTGCCACCTCATTTACATATGAAACTAATTGATATATGTAATCCTTAAATAAAGGTGCAAGTAATGTAACTTTTCCACTTTTTTATCAACTTTGTGCTAAGTATGTTTATAGGGGTTTGGCAGGATTTTTAAAGTCATATTTATATTGTCCCTTTTTAGTTAATACAAATCTTTAGGGTAGAGTGTTATGAGGAATGCACATAAATATTTTAATAGTAAACAAATGACTTTGCTGGGATAAATTGCAGTATTTTGAATTTGGAAGGAATCAAGGGCAATAACTATTAAGCATGTAACCCATTCTTCATTTGTAAACAAAACCATAAATGACAATGTCTAATTAACAACTTGCTATACTAACAAGGGCCTGCCACCGTACCACTGTGGCCTCCGATCCCATTAGGTCTCTGAAGCTAAGCAGGGCCTGGCCTCATTAGTACGTGGATGGGATACTGCCTGGGAACACCAGGTGCTTCAGGCTTGGGACAAGGACCCAGCAACCCATTCCCCCAACAAAAAACCCCAATCAATCAGTCATTGAAAACCCTATGAGTAGCAGAGAAGCACTGACAAAAGTGTTTCACCTGTTATCTGTAGGGTTGCTATGAGTCAGACTTGACAGCACCAAACGACAACATCATACTAATAAGATATAGGATTTTATTAATACTTTAAAAATTAGAAATAACCCCACAGATGTTTGGCCAGTAGTCTAAAATGAACCTCTGTACCTAACTTGTCATGCTTTTGCCTTTATTCATACATGCACCAATATTTATTGCACATCCACTGGGTCCTACCACTGAGTACTATGCAGGGTACCAGAGATGAAGCTTTGGTATTCTAGGATTTCACATATGGTGGAGGATAGAAAAAGGTAAACATGGCAATAACAATACCATGTGATAAGAGCTGTAACCAGAATAAATAAGAGGTGATTTGTAGAGGAAGAGATTCCTACCCTGGCCAATTTTTGTTGTTGTTGTTAGAAAACTAAACAAATAAAAATAATAATTCACTAAGGAATCTTATTTACAGATTATTTTGCCAAATCAATAGGTTGAGACCTCCAAATTTACTATATACCACACAACTCCTTGTTGAAATTTCCCAAAGTAATCAAGTAAGTAATACTTAAAGCACATTGAATAATTATTTCCTAAAGTAACTGAAATCATTTTAGCTACACTTTGTGGGTAGTTATATCAAATGTTTTACATTATTGAAAATGTAGCTTCAAAGTTTACAGATTTGCAAGAAGAGCAATCAATTGACACTTTTATAAGGGCTTTCTACATATAGTGGGTCTTCATTATCATTTACAAAAAGAACAGATTTTGCCTACTGATTTAATATTGTCACTTGGTTGGCAACTTCAGAGTGTTCTTCAAGATCAATATTATGTTATCCTCCATGGCATGTCCTCTTCTCATTTTCTGATTTCTAAGGACATTTTTGAGCCTGCAGTTATACCACTGGGGCATCCGATCCCATCAGATCCCAGAGGCTAAGCAGGGTTGGGCCTGCTTAGTACTTGGATGGGAGACCACCTGGGAACACCAGGTGCTGTAAGTTTGGGAGAAGGACCCAGAAACTCACTCCCTCAAAACCATCAGCCATTGAAAACCCTATGAATAGCAGAGAAACACTGGCAATAGCGTTTTGCCTATTGTATGTAGGGTTGCTATGAGTTGGACACCCACCCAACAGCACCTAACAACAAGGACATTTTTAGTAATATTTTAAGCAGTCTTGGTGTTTGTCTCCTCTTTCTTGTAGAATTTTATCTGATTTTATAAAATGTATGTTCTTATATTTTCAAAATAGTACTCATGACTTTCTTTCTTGGGACCTAATAATTTAGATTTAGCTAAAGTTAACAAACATGTACTGAACATACGCAGCGTGCTGAGCTCTGTTCAAGGGGCTGAACATACAGAGATGGGAGACCCAGCCCTTGTCCTCAGGGAAGGTTGAAGCCAGCTATTGGACCCTACTAGACTCTGACTGAGGAGACACATTCACCCCCAACACTTAACATCACAATCCCCCCACTCCCATGATTCTGTTTCTGAAATTCTATCATAGGAAAGTTCAAAATGAAAATTTCAAAATGTAGATGCAAAACAGAGCAGAGACAGGTCGGGGACTGAGGTCATAAATAAATCTATGAAAATCTATTTCCCCTTACAGCAGGGAAATCAAAACAGACACTACAACAAAATGCCTTAAACATTTCCTTTAATTCCCTAGCCTCTTTTGCCAACCTATTTACTGTCAAAATAGATCACCCTGTCTGGTCTACATACTTGGCATGGAAAACCCAAGCCTTGGCTACAAATTATTGGAGGTAGTATAGCATAGCTTTTGTTTCAAGGCACTTCAAAATGATTTACTTGTGTGATATTAATCCCACTGATTCGTATCCTCTAATTTTGACATTCTTTTTAAAGGATTGTTTTTGTAGGGCATTGCTAGTACACAATGTTCCTTAACCTCTGTCACATTTTGTTGCTGACTCCATCTTCTTGGTCTTGCGTTTTATTTCCTGTTGTCCCTGAATTTCTATATTGTTCTTCAGAGACTTTTCAGAGGAGACAAGTTTTATTTTGCAGAATTTCTGGTTCTGTTTTTACAGTAATGATGCATTTGCTTTAAATGCTTTCATGTGACCCAAGGCAGTAGCCCACCTTCAACTTCTGTTAGCAGGGGGAGGATTGGGAACATTTCCTACTTATGAGAAGACCAGAACTTCAGACACATGACAGACAGTTCCCACTTGGGGAGCTTTTAGTTAGTCAAACTTCTCTCCAGGCACAAATATTTATTTACACCCTTATCCAGGCCTCTGTAGCTCTTTCTTACCTACATCCACCTCTGTTGCTGCCTCCCTATCCTTCCATCTTGTGCCCTCTTCCTTCCTATGTCCCTCCAAGTGCAGAGTCCTTTTTACCAAGACCTTATGCTTCCTGGTTAGTTCTCCCCCAGCCAACTTGTATCTACCCTCAGCCTCTTCACTCATCCCTTCCTCTCCCAACCCTGGTATACATTTGCTCATGAGGTGGGAGGAAAGCAAACTTCTTGAACTCCTTCATCACAGTGAGCCCCCCAGGGCTATATGTATGTAACATCTACACACATCTATCTATGTGTGACATTCAGGCAGGATCAGAGAAGTCTCTGGGGGGTTTCATGCTGTCCCACTTGGTTCCCTAGTTCTCCTAAGGGAAAGGAGAGTGCTAAAGGTGGTGCTAACACCTCCTCTGAAAGAAGAGTTAACCTTCACTCCTCACTCTCCTGATTCTATTAGCTTTACTACTGGGCCACAAGACAGAGGCTGACATTTTTTGGTGATGAAGGCCAGCTAATCTCTCTCAAGACAGATTCGTTCTGCCCCTCCTTTCAACCCCTACTCTCTTTAAACCAAATAAGATTCCATCTTCTGGGCTTCTACCGGCTGGGGTAGGCCCAGATGTCTGGTGGAAGGAATGATTCCATGACACACAGAGCAGAGCATGATGATGCCTTTTGAGGAACTCTTTACAGAGGCTTCTGTTCCCTTTAGCCGACCCAAAGAAGGAAGGCCTGGGATTCTAGTTTCTCTGGGATAAAATAATGGTTCAATAATTCATTTATCTTTCACTGTTGTTGTTGTTAGGTGTGGCTGACGTGGGTCCAACTCATAGTAACCTTATGTACAACAGAATGAAACACTCCCTGACCCTGCACTATGCCCGACACTCTGTCAGAGCTTCTTTGCTACTCATAATGTTTTCAATGGCTGATTGTTTGGGGATTGTTTAGGGGGTGGGATGTTAGGTCCTGCTCCCATTTTTGTGGTGCTGGGGATCAAACCCAGGACCTCAGAGTGCACGCAACAAGCTCTCTATCAAGTGAGCTAAACCCTAGCCCATTCTTCATTACTATGGCACAACAATTAAGCAAGTCATTAAATGTATTATCAATGTATAATGAGTGGACAAGATTTCTTAGTATATGAATTGACTTTCTTTTTCCCATTTCACTCTTCATTCCCTTCTTCACTAGTCATATATGCATGTAAGAATAGTTTACGGCTGCTTTCTGAGACAACAGAATGGGGAAGAACAGACCAAAACTGAGACACGGCTTTAGCCAGAGAAGGCAACTCAATCAAAAGAGTAAAGAACTAGCTGGGCATAGCAAGCAGGAGGGGAGTGGGTGGGTGTTGGGTAGGGGTGGGGGGAGAGTATTGTAAAGAAATGAGAAGAGTTTGAGGTTTTGGCATATGAGAGGCTCTGGGACAACTGTGAGGTGGCAAAGATGGGAAAGTGCAGAAGGGATGTGAGCAGTGTTTCTGGCTTATAAATTGGCTTCTTTAAAGTTCCTCCCGAGATGCAAGGGAAGAGTAACTTTCTTGATCTGGGTGAGGTGGTACACACCTATAATCCTAGCGCTCACACAGCAAGTTCCAGGACAGCCTGGGCTGCATGGCGAGATCCTGTCTCAAAAAACCAAAGCCAACCCAAACCAACCACCAACCAACCAAACAAACAAACCCAAACAAAAACCAAGAAAAAACAGCAGCTTTCTTTCTTAGTTTCCATTTCTTTTTAAGTTTTTGAAATTACTGGGTGGTTTGGTTTTTTTTTTTTTTTTTTGCCAGACCATGTTTCTTTACAAGCAATTCAGTGCAGAAACAGAACCAGAAATTGCCCCAGAATTCTTTAGGATTGCCTACATAACAAATAACAAGAATTTAGTGTGTACTTGGCATGATTTTCTGCAGGCAATTTGAGAAAAAAAAAAAAAAAAACAACAATTAGGGGAATATTATTTCTTATCCCATGACCAACTTCTCATTTTAGACTTCCTTTTCCCCCCTCCTTGGGCACCCAAAGGAATATAAAAGCAGTTTGGAAATTTCTGCTAGTGATACCTTTTCAATGTATGAATATCTGTAAGCTATCTGCTATGTTAGTTAGACAAACACAAAGATGAATAGAACATGGTCTTGACCTTATGGGGCCCAAATCCTAAGGGGTGAGATGGACAGATAGCAAATCATTAAAATGATTAGTGTGAAACAGGCAGAAGCAGGCCACTGTGTGCTCACAGAGGAAGAAATGGGCTCTGCCTACATGGTCAGAGAAGGCTTCTGAGAAAGCCTGAGTCTTAAAGGATAAGTAGGGGTCAACCAGCACACACAGTGGAAGAAGGGACAAGGGCATGCCTGACAATAGGAATAGCATGTGCCAAGGTGCAGAGGAGATAAGAGCAGGCTCCATCACAAACCTGCTGGGACATGGAGCTATAAGAGGCAATAAGGCTGCAGTGTGGATATCAGGAACAGCTTTGTTTGCCTTGCAAAGGAATTGAGGCCTGCATCCTTAATCCCTTGACTACCATTGGGACACATATTTCAAAAAGTGAGTATGTATGAATTTGGCAAAAACATCAAGAAAGTGGTAGAAAAAGGTAGTTTACAAACTGTTTGTGGAGCTGTTGTAAATGCATGGGTGCTATACAATGAACCATGCAGAACCATGACAAAATTGCTTCAATTTGTAGTTCCACTGGCAGCAAAAATGATTGACACAGGTAAACAGAACAGTAAGGTAAAACACGAGAGTCAGAGGGAGGCCTGCAAACATTGCAAAAGGCATGATCAATAGGGGTGATCATCGCCCTGTAGAAGGAACTACAAGAAATACACTAGATTTTCAAAAAGTAAAACTGAGACAAAAACAAAATCTGTACAATGTACAATGTACCATTGTGTAAGAATTATTTTACACCTTGTCTTTGTTGTTGTCAGACGCCATCTAGTTGGGTCCAACTCATAGCGACCTTATGTACAACAGATGAAACACTATCCAACACTGTGCCATGGCTGGCACTATTGTCAGTGCTTCTCTGCTATTCATAGGGTTTTCAAAAGCTGATTGTTTTTTGGGGAGTGGGCTGCCAGTTTCTTCTCCCTAGCTTATAGTACCCAGTATTCCTAGATGGTCTCCCACCCAAGTACTAATTAGGACTGATCCTGCTTAGCTTCCAAGATCTGATGGGATCAGATACCAGGGTGGTACAGCTGCAGGCATTTTACACCTTATCGCACACAAAGTATACTATTATTGTACCTAATGTTGCTTTTTCTATCATTGCTTTTGTATTTTCAACTGAATTTTTTGATATATTGGTTACATGGCAATTTTTCTTATTTAGATAATTATACATTTTTTTCTTATGAGAGCTCTCTCATTCAAATGATGCACATCACTAATTACATGATGGCTTTACTTATATTTTGCATTCTAATTATTTACTAATCAGGTTCATGTTTTGTTCATTGTAATAAAGAGTTTCTGGAAATAAAATACTTATTGTCTGTCATATATTTTGACTTGAAATCAGCAGTCAAAGGTTAAAGAGGAGAGCAGAAAGTGAAGATTTATAACAAGGCAGCCAATAGGAGCAACACTTCATTTTAGAAAGGTATTTCTAGTGGAACGGGCTTGGAAGAGCAACTGGTGTTAAGAGAACAAAGTGGGGAACATTAAAATCATACAGGAAACCCCAGAGTACTTAGGAAAGAAGACAGTGGCATGGGGAAGAGAAAACAGGGGTTTGAGCAAGGAGATAATTTGGAGGTGGCAACGAAAGAATGAGGAACTTTATAAATCAAATTGAGGTGGCAAAGATAAAAGCTTCTTAGGTTATTCTTCCATTACTGTTGTGGGCAACTGTTTTATATGCCTCACTAAGTAAGATGGAGAGCATAGATGGAGGACTAGGTTTTAGATGGAAGTAATGTATATAATTTAGGGAAAATGAAAAATAAGAATGCCAAGAACATCCAACTAGAATGCTTAATAACACAGGAGTGACATCAGGCCAAAATTATTTTCTCTCTTTATCATCAATCTCCTTGAACATATAAGAAATAGAACAAGATTTTAATGCCTGCAAATAGGACCACTGATGAATGTCATAGTATTTTTCAAACTTTGTCTCAGCATTGATCAAATGCATGTAGGATCAGCTTGTGTCTAGTAACTGATGGCATAAATGTCTCATGGTGAGAGGAAATGCTGTCATTTCTTCTCAGGAATGAATACTTTGTAGACGTGGTATGAGTGCTTACTGTGCTTACGTAAAGAACTCTAAACTGGATTAACCTTTTCTCCTGCCTGGTCTACACCCTCACACTTTCCTCCCTGAAACAGAGGCTGTTAGGACCAGATAAAAGCAATGAGGTCAATGACAGGAAGGGAAAGATCTTAAAGTCTAGTTTTTAACTTTTGAAGAGAGTTTGTCTGGCACCTCCCAGTGATGGCCAGATTAACCTACTGTGAGTTTCATGACCAGAGATGGAAGAGTGGACTAGAAAGCAGCACGACACGTTCCTAGTGATTTTATTGTTTGAAAGAGGTGTGTGTGTGTAAAAAGTACCAACCACCTTCTGATGGGAGGGAAAGAGGAAAAACTGAATATGAATGAGAGAGCTATTTTAAAAAAGACCTATTTGAATCCATAGTTAATGCTAGAATCCTCTGATCTCAAGTTGACCAGATTTGTTTTCATAATTTTTCCAACCACTAATAACATACTTATCATTTTTCTTAGACTCGGCATTATGTATGTTTATACTTATATTTAAAAGCTCTTCTTGGTAACCTTTGGCACCAGGGTTCTTGATTTGGTGGTAACTCATGTTACATTGGATCTCTGCCCAATCCTAGTCCAATACTATAATTCTGTTTGTTAGTGCTTCAGAGGCAGTTCCTCAGTTTCAATCTTAAAACAATTCATTTTGTAATTTTCAGATGTCAGCAAGTTGACATCAGGGTCCTTTTCAATGAGAGAGTTCCAGGAAAAGAAGGCGCAACTCTGTTCATGGAACATCAAATCAAAACAAAAGGTATCCTGGGATTGTCTTTAAACATTTCATAGACATTAAATTTGTACCTGCCAGGAAAATGTGCTGTGGTCCCCAAGGTGTGTTAGAAGACTCACTTGTTGAGTTATCTTACATCAACCCTCAATTTCTAACATTTCCTTTTCATACTTGCTGGAGAATTAAGGCATGACAGGTTTTAAAAAGTAAAGTTGAGAATTAACATCCCTGCTCAGGATGGTTAGTTTTCCAGGCACTGATTCTGGGGATGGAATTTTTTTTTTTTTTTTGCAGTACTAGGGTTGAACCCAGGGCCTTATGTATGCTAGACCAGTGCTCTACCACTGAGCTGTGCCCCTAGCCCCTTAAGCCCTTTTTTACTTAGAGACAGGATCTCACTAAGTTGAACTGGCCGATTCTAGCCTTGAACTCACAATCCTCTTGCCTCAGCCTCCCAAATTGCTGGGATTACAGGTATGTCCCACCCAGCTAGTATTTTTATTTATTTATTTATTTATTTTTTAGTGTTGGGGATCGAACCCAAGGCCTTATACAAGGCATTCACTCTACCACACAGCTATACTTCCAGCCTATAGGAGGTGTCTTAACAGCATTGCCTGGTCTCTGTGTTTAATCTGTGGCTTCCCCAAAGTACCTTATTAGTACTGAGGAAGAATGACTCAGAAATTGAATGGTTACCAGGAGGATGGGCCTGCGAACATAACGGGGGTGGGGGGGGGGAGTTGGAAAACTAAGCACTGGTCCTGGTTTGGCCACTGACTGCCCAAGTCACTTGTTATCTCTGAGCTTCAATCTCCTTAAAAAATAAGAGGTACTATGTGCTGAATACTTCCTATGTTCCCATAACTATTATTAGCCTCTTGTGTTGGGTCCTATTTAATCCTCAGGTTTTCGCTGTGAGGTAGAACTATATTCATCTCCATTTTGCAGATGAGGAAATTGAGGCACACAGAAGTCAAATAATTTGCCCAAGTTCATACAGTCCAGAATGACAGCTCACATTTGCTCTCTTTGCCTGCAGGCTCTACCTTTATCCATGATGCTACCCCACCTTCTAAACTGAAGGAAGAGACTGGAGGCCACAAAGCTCCTGTGAGCCCTACCAGTGTGTGTGTTTGGAGGAGAGGGGGCTCTTGTTCTGGGCTGGGAATCCACAGCACCACCTCATTGGTTCCAATTATAAGAATCTTTTGGGAATATGTCTTCACTATTAGGCCTATGGCAGCATTGCAGGACTTGGTTTAGTTCTGTGTCCCACCAGAATGCTCCTTAGGGGCATTCTTTTCTGAGCATGCGGGTTAAGTAAAAGCTTAGTGGTAGTGGGACCTTGGAGAAATGAAGCATCAGGAAGGCTGGCCACAAAGGAGAATGCTGAAGCAAGGAGCTGCGAGCTGCAAACTCCCAGCTGGCAAAGACAGGAACCCTCGTAAATCAGGAGGAGCAGTTGAGGCTGGTGCTGGAGCTCAGGGCCAGAGCCTGGCCAGGGGCTGTTGACTCAATAAAAACAACAGCCGCAGTGGTAAAGGCCAGAACAACAATACTCCAAGTTCAGAATCAGAAAGCAGCTTTGGGGTCAGGAAGGTGGCCAACTGAGGCAGTCTGTGGCGTCAAAAGGGGAAGGAAAGCACAGACAGCACGAGAGAGCCTCAAAACAAAGGGGTCAATGGGGATCATCGCCAAATCATCATCGGGAGCCCAGGAGCTGACAAAACCACTAGAGGAAGCCCTAAAATGGATTGAGAGGGAAACGAGGAAAGCTGCTAACAGCTACTAAGAAGAGGAAGTGGGAGATGCGCCGCTTCCTGTAAAAAGAACGATGATTGAAGACAAAGCTGGGTGGGGACTAGTCCCTGGGCTGCAGCAGCAGCTGCTACACATACACACGACGCTGCCGCCGCGGCGCTCCGCGCTCCGTGGGCAACTCCTACTACTGCTGGGCTGGGCTGGGCTGGGCTAGGCTGGGCGGGCCGCGCCGAGCTCGCCGCACAGATCACATCTAGGGGAAGCGGCTCACAGACCAAGCCTCGGAGCCAAGGTAAAGGAGACGTTTTCCATGTTGCTCCTTTTTAATTGAGAAAAATGACCAGCGCCTGTGGGGTTTTTTGTTGTTGTTTGTTATTTATTTATTTTTTATTTTATTTTTTAGGGCTGATTTCTAAAGGGAGCTAGGGACATTGCCTCAGGGTTGGGGAAAATGATTGAGATAGGTTCTTTTAGAAGGGCTTTTGAGGATGATGGTCAAATTTGTAAGACGTTTTCTTAAAAATCCTCAGTGCTTGGCTTTCAGACTAAATGTAAGAAGAGGTTTGCATAGTTCTCTTGGAAGAAAAGCAGGGCTGAGTTGAAATCAACTGGGCTGTTGAAGCTGTGGTCTGGTCATCCGAGCGTTGCAGCCCCTTGTTTAGGGGTGTAAGTGGTGGAAAACGTTAAGCGTGTTCTTTCTTACATGTTCCACTGCGCTGTCTTCTGTTTTGCTACATAACGGCTGTGATTTTTTTTTTTGGGGGGGGGCGGTTAAATCCTTTTGTACTCAGATTTTTGCCAACAAAAGCTCAAATTGCATATGTGTAGGGCAGTATTTACCATTAAGAGACAGTGTCTTCCTCCCTCAGCTTTGTGCAGCTGCTTTCAGGATAACCTCCGAAACAGCTACCATTTGCCAGTAGGTCTTGTCCTAAAGTTGCATCCTTGTTCAAAGGAGCGTGGCTTGGCTAGGGACAGTAACTTGCTCAGAATCAAATATTGGTGTATGGATGGATTTATGTTTATATGGATTTTATTCAGCTGTAGCTCAAGGCAGATGTTAACCTCTGTCAGGGACAAAATATAAAAGTGAGCTGCGTTATTTCCTTACCTGCATATACTGTAGATAGACTGAAATAGTACCATCAGAACATAATTTTTCTTCTTTAATTTTCCTGAGCAATGGATGCTATTAATGAGAGTCTGGGACCATAACTTGTTCATATTTATGAATGATGTAAAAGTGCAATAACTAGGTCTAATGTGAGAGTCCATTGGCAGGATATGCAGGAGACATAGTTTAATATTCTAGTGTGGCATGACTTTTAAAAATCAAGTTTTGAATCTTCAACAGAAAGTGTGGTTTGGCAATAAATGGTCATTGCTAAAAGGGGTTTTTGTTTTTTGTTTGTTCTTATAGTGAAATGAGATAATTTTTCAAAGGAATGAAAAAACTGCATAGACTGGAGTAAAACAATAAAAATGACAGATTTTAGCACTCATAAATTCTTAAAATGCAAGTTTTTAACGACCAAGTGTACTAATTGAAAATATATATATGCCTCTCTGATGATCACCATTGTCAGTTGTAAAGAGCTATAGGGCTGGGGAGGGTGGTTTTGTTTGACATCTTGATTTGGCTCCTTTGAATTTGTGGAGTAGCAGCATGTTTTTAAGAGACAGGAAGCTTTTATTGGTACTAAAGAAAAACTGTTTATTTTTCTGAGGCTACTTTTCATTAAAGTAAACCTGCACCATGTCTAAGAGACCAAATCTGGCTCGTGTTGAAACCATGAAGCTCATCTGAAGAATTTATTAAATTTAATCAAAGCTACAGGCAAAACGAGTCATGATTCCACAGCTCCCTTCCCACTGCATCCTAGGGCAACATATGTAAAGATAATCTTCCTAGATAGGAGACCTGGGGTAGACTTTAGAGTCTGTTATCAAGCTGCATGTCATGAAATGAAGTAGGAAGTTGGAAATCTGGGTTGCATGAATGAGGACAGGGATTACCCTTTAGTATTGATCCATCTCCAGGCTGTATTCACTGGATAATGCCAACACCCTGCTTTGTTTGGGGATGTATAGAAAACGTGCGTCACTCCTCTGTGCTTCACACAAGAGTAAGAAAATGAAACCCTGGCCAATAGCATAGTGGAGTCAAGAGGGCCCCCTGCTATCTTTCTATAATCAACTAAGAGGCGCCTATTTTCTGCACAGCACAAAACATTTCCTTAATTGTTAAATTCCAGCTTGAAACAGAATGTTAGTAACAGCAGATCAGTAACTATGATGGTAGAATGTTTAGGAAAAAGATGAATGTGCTCTGATGCTGCAAAATGAAACCCTTTCCACTTACTCGGGCCATATGGGATATTGAAAGACATAATGCTTTTGCTCAGAGTATTCAGTGGCTTTTGAAGGAGTCAACCAACGCTAAAATTTTAATTGTATGTTTTTGTTTTTTCTTTTCTTTTCCCCCTGCCATATGGCCAATGGCTGAATGGAAACATGATTCCTTTATTTCATGGCCAGCCCTCGGCCTCATATGGTGGGCAGGTAGTGAATGTGTTTGGTTGACTGACTTTTTTAGTCTACTTCAGAAGCAGGCCCAACTTTTATGTCTAAAAGCTCTATAATCAAAGCAGAAAGCCTGTTCACAAAGACTACTGTGGGGAGAAAAAAGAACACCATGGAGTGAAGAGAACACAGCCTTCCGAGGCGGGCACATCTACCTTTGAGTCCTACCGCTGATTCTTACTACCTGACCCTGTACATTAATTTATGAACCTTGGTCTCTTCATTGCAAAGAAGGGATAGTTGTACATAAAAAGGGCTTTTGTTTGGTTTGGATTTTCCTTTTATATGTGGATAAGTGAATGCTTGGTCCATAGAAGATAGTCAGGTGTCATTTTTTCTTCCTTGGTGGCATAAGTAAAAATTAGGATGTTCCTGATCTTTGCCACTGCTTCCAAAGGTAGAGGAGACATTTTTTTTTTAATTGTGAAAAGCATTCATAACAAAATTCCCACCCTCACCATTTTAAAGTATACAGCCTATGGTATTATGAGCAGTCACACTGTTATGCTGCTTACCACCACCTACCCACAGAACTCTTTTAGTCTTGCAAGATGGAAACTCTGTACCTATTAAACAATAACTCCCTATTCCCCTACCTCCAGGACCTGGCAAACACCATTCTATTTTGTCTCTATGAGTTTGACTGAGTACCTCATATAAATGGGATCATATAATATTTGCCTTTTTGTGCCTGGCTTAATTCACTTAGTATATGTCTTCAAGTTTCATCCATGTTGTAGCATGTGCCACATTTTCCTCCTTTAAAAGCTGAATAATAGTCTCTTGTATGTGCATACCACATGTTGTTTATCCACTCATCCTTTGGTGGTAGATACTTGGACCACTTTTCTGCTCTTGTGAATAATGCTGCTGTGAATACAGATGTATAAATATGTGTTTGACTCCCTGCTATAATGTTTTCCAGGGGGGTACCCAGAATTACTGGACCATGGTTATTCTACATTTAATTTTTTGAGGAATCATCATACTGTTTTCCATAGCAGCTACATCATTTAGAATTCCCACCAGCAAAGGAGAGGGTTCCACTTTTCCACATTCTCATCAACACCCATTATTCTCTGTTTTTTGTTCATATGGTGTTTTTGTTTTGTTTTGTTTTGCTTTGGTGGTACTGGGGATTAAATCCAGGGCCTTGTGTATGGCAGGCAACTGCCCTACCACTGAGCTACCTCCCCATTAATTTTTAACTTTTTTATTATTTTGAGGCAGGGCCTTGCTAAATTGTCTAGGCAGGCCTCAAACTTGCCATCCTCCTGCCTTAGCCTCCAAAACAGTGCTTTCCATACATGGTTTGTATATTTGTTTTTTATAATTGCCACCCTAATGGACAGGAGGGCTGGGATTTAGCTCAGTTGGTAGAGTGCTGCGCTGCAGTCTCTGAAGTCCCAAGTTCAATTCCCAGCACCGCAAAAATAGGAGAAGGACCTGGCAATCCACTCCCAAGGCAATCCCAAAACAGTCAGCCATTGAAAACTCTATGAGAGTTGCTATGAGGATACTGACTCGTTGGCACCTAACAACAACAACAACAATGGACAGGAAGTGGTATCTTATTGTGCTTTTGATTTGCCTTTTCCTGTCTAGGCCATAGGACCCTGAACCATCTTGAAAGACCAGATCTTGTCTGATTTGCATTTTTCTAATGATCAGTGATGTTGTGCATCTTTTCATTTGCTTACTTGCCATTGGCATATCTTCTTTGGAGAAATGTCTATTCCTCTGCTGTTTTTTAATTAGATTGTTTTGAGGAAACATTTTAAAATGGTGGGATCTCATAATGTCATATGATCATCATTGTAATATTTGTATTTAATCTCCTATGTACAAATCTTTTTACTTCCCATATATAACATTTTCTAAATCAAGAGGAGAATCAGGCATGGTGGCACATTCCTATAATCTTGGCCTGTATTCCCAGCACTTGGGAGGCTGAGGCACAATGATCAACTCAAGTTTGAGGCCAGCCTGGTCTATGTAGCAATTTCCAGGCCAACCTGGGCTACACAGCAAGACCCTATCTCAAAAACAAACAAATGAAAAAACTTCACAAAATAGTAATAATAATACTAATAAGTAAATGAAATCAAATCAAAAGGAGAAAGTAAGAAAATGCTCAGTATAAATAGTTCCTATTAATTGGTGAGGTTAAGAACCTGAGAGTGAAATCCAAACTCTTACTGTGGACAGTCACCAGCTACCGTGCTGGTCAAGTCATGTACTAGGCCACCACCAGGCTAGTCACTCGAGGACCATTGCTTTAGTGCCTTTCTGGTCTTCCCTCATCAGTGCACCTACTCAGGCTGAGGAAAGTGCCTAATAGGTAGCCAGGGCAGAAAAGGAGTTTGAACTGGGAGATAAGGTATTAATCAGAGTAGAACTCTAAATCCCAGGCCCATTTCAGTTCAGGAGGAACTGAAGCATCAAATTGTTCTCTAACCCGTTGTGATGCAGAGCATTCACCTGTGCAGAGGGGCTAGAGTGGTTAAACAGTGCAATGAGCTTCTGAGAACAAGTTTCTACTAATGAAATATGATTCTATTCCAAATTTCCCCTTTAAAAATAAAGGACCTTTCTGTGTCATTTTGCACAACAGATTTCACTCCTAATCCTGAAACCAGTAAGGCCAGAAGCAGATGGGGCAGAAGATGGGCGGGGCAGAAAGACTAGGAAGGACTCCTAAATAGGAATAGTATCTGAGGGTCATGGTGCAGATGCAGACATTGACCATACAGTGTTTAGAAAGCTCCTGACTGCCTATATGTTAACTTTTTGTAGGGGAAGGGAGTTGGTTACATTACTCAATTTTATTTAATTTGTTTATGTGAGTTTGTTTTTTTGTTTTGCAGTATTGGAGGTTGAACCTAGGGCTTTGACATGCTAGACAAGAGCTCTCCCACTGAGCTGCACATCCAGCCCCTTTTTAATTTTTTTTTTTTGAGATAGGCTCTCACTAAGTTGTGCAGACTGCCTCTGGCCTCAAACTTGGGATCCTTCTGCCTCAGCCTCCTAAATAGCTGGGATTACAGCTGTGCACCACATATATGTGCCCAGTGTTGTCGTTGTTGTTGTTAGGTGCCGTCGAGTCGGTATCCGACTCATAGCGACCCTCTGTACAACAGGGGAAACACTATTGTCAGTGCTTCTCTGCTGTTCATAGGGTTTTCAATGGCAGATTGACTTTTGGGAGGGGGTTGCCAGGTCCTTCTCCCAATTAATTTATTTATCTCAATTTTACAATTTCTGAGAGAACCCAGTGCCTCACTTTACTAGACCTAGATGGGAGAGGGGTTACAGAGCTATTTTAAGATTTTTCTCTTAAAGTGACAGGTAAGTTAATTAATGTGATTTGATCATTCTAAAATATATATACATCATAGCAATGTATCCCATAAGTATTATACAATTATTATTTATCAATTAAAAATAAAACTTAAAAAAGAACTTAGTGCATGGCTTAGGACATCATAGAATAGGAAACTAAAAATGACCTGGGGTGGCCTATCCTATATCAACCCCTCCAGGATGGATAATGAAATAGGCCTGGGATTTAGAGTTCTACTCTGATTAATACCTTATCTCCCAGTTCAAACTCCATTTATCTTTCCTCTATATTACAGTAATTGAGACCATAGGGCAGGTGGACCTAGCAGGTCTGCTGCCCATTTCACTCAGGGACCCACTGAAGTGTTGTGTCAGCCTGGTACTATGGTCTCAATTACCTTTACTAATAAAGCATAAATGGGCTGGGATTTAGCTCAGTTGGTAGAGCACTGCGCTGCAGTCTCTGAGGTCCCAAGTTCAATTCCCAGCACCGCAAAAATGGGAGAAGGACCTGGCAATCCACTCCCAAGACAATCCCGAAACAGCCATTGAAAACCCTATGAGGGTCGCTATGAGTTGGATACCGACTCGAGGGTACCTAACAACAACAACAACAACTATATTACAGTAAATGGATAGAGAAGGTCTTTATACTTTGTCACTCTTCAAAGTGTTTGTAAGTCTAAACTATTTTGCTCTTTTTAAAAAGAAGGTAAAGTTTAAATTCAGAGTTCCTGTTTCCAAATTTGTTCCAGTGTAAAGATGCCACTGTGAAACAGAGGATCAAATTTTGAATAAGAGTATTAGAGATATATGTGGTTCCTTGAAACTCATTGTGTTAAAGAAAATAAACTGTGTATAATGGGAGTCAGGGGGGCTGGCGTTTAGCTCAGGTTAAAGAAAATGAACTGTGTATAATGGGAGTCAGGGGGGCTAGCGTTTAGCTCAGTCGGTAGAGTGCCCTGCTGCATTCTCTCAGGACCCGGATTCGATCCCCAGCACTGCAAAAATAGGAGAAGGCCTTAGCAATCCACTCCCAAACAATTCCAAAACAACCAGCCTTTGAAAACCCTATGAGGGTGAGTATGGGTGGCACCCAACTCCATGGCACCTACAACAAAACCAACAGATAGGAGTCAGTGTTCAGACAAGCTCTAGAAGTTTTCATTAAATCTTTAAAAAATTGGTGCTCCATTATAAAATTTTAATAGTATGTTTCTTAGAAGTGGTATCACTGTATAGTGAGGTTTAAGATAACACAACCATCCCTTTTCTCTCTTAGCAAGTCAAGTTCTTAATGGAAAGGCTTTGAAAGACCAGTGTCTTGTCCCCCTTCCTCCTTTTACCTGGCCTTTGCTGCATGCCAGCCTGCCTGGTTTGGGGGTTCATACCTTCCCCTGATGTTCTCCCAGGTGCCCATTGCTCAGAGGTAAGGGAAAAGGGCTGGAAACGAGGCTTGTTGGTTCTATTTCAGATTCATTGTCATGTCAGCAGGGCTATTGCAATTTCCATGAAAATCCTTTCCTTCTTTTTTTTTTTTAATATATATTTCACTTTTCACTTTCCCCTGTACATTTTCAATGAAAACTGTTCATCCCAAGTCCTTACTCCCTTTATTCATTACAGGTTAACTCACCTCCTTATTTTCTGAGAAGGCATATTTTGCAAGCGTCCTCACTCTCATTTCTTATCACTTCATATTTTCTCTATGTCTTCATTTTTCTTAGTCCATTTGGACTGCAACAGCAAATTACCATATGCTGGGCAATTTATAAACAATAGAAATTTATTTCTCGCAGTTCTGGAGGCTGGGGAGTCCAGGGTCAAGGGCGCAGTAGATTACATGTTTTGTCAGGGCCTGTTCCTCACAGATGGCACCTTCTGTGTGTGTCCATAGGCTGGAAGAGGCTAGCTGGCCGTTGACGGCCTATTGAAAAAGGGTGCCAATCGATCTCATCTGTGAGGGCTCAACTCTCACAACCTAATAACCTCTTCAAAGGCCCTACCTCCCAATACAATTACTTTAGGGATCCTATTCCAACATATGAATAGGGGATGGGGAAGAACACAAATATGAACCAGAGCATCAATCACTCTCTTGTCTTCTTTTCTAAGTCAAATTAGTATAGCCTTTCTTTCAAACCATGAGTAGATCTTCCACTTAGACTCTCCATCCCATTCCCTTTTATTGTCTAAGGGATTACATTCTGTCAATAATTTGATCTCTTTCGTACATATTTGGTTTCTTCTCTCTCTCTCTCTCTCTCTCTCTCTTTTTTTTTTTTTTTGTTGTTGTTGTTTGTTTGTACCAGGGGACTGAACCCAAGGCCTTATACATACTTGGCAAGTATGTGTACTTTCCATACACTTACTGAGCTGCACACCCAGCTCCTTTTTTATTTTTTATCTTGAGATAGGGTTTCACTAAATTACACAGGGTGCCTCTGGCTTTGAATTTATGATCCTTCTGCCTCTGCGTCTCGAGTCACTGGGATGACAGGCATGTGCCACCAAGCCCGTTGCCTCTCTTAATTGGTCCTTTCTTCTTTGTCTATGAATGTGCTTAGTTCTTCTGTACATACATAACATAATTAAATATAAATACATACAAACTTGATGCCAACAAATTTTCCCCTTAACTTTTTTTTTTCCTTTTTGACATAGGGCCTTGCTATGTAGCCCAGGCTAGCTTTGAACTCACTATCCTCCTTCATCTGTCTTGTGAGCGCAGGGATTATAGGTGTGCACCATGCCTGGCACATTTAGGCTTTTGTAATCTCTATCAGATCTCTTCTTCACTAACGCCGTACCTGCTCCCTAAATATAAGTATTACCACGATTTGGTTCTTTCACCACTTAATTTCTCCTTCTCCCTTAAAACATCCTTTCCTATGATTCCAGTCATTTTTGTCCTGTGGGTCAGTCCCAAATCTGGTTCTCTAATGTATTTTCCAAGCTTGCACAGCAAGCTGCCTTCAAATTCAGTGGACCATCCAACCTACAACTTTGAAACCCACTGGCCCAAGACAGTGGTCACCATTGCCTTTCGCACTGCTCAAAACCATCTCCTCCCCCAATTCCACCTCCCTTTCTCAGTCCTTCAATTATAGAAACTCAGTTTTACCACTTTCCCCACCAAGCAAATGGAGTTGCAGTAAGTTGCACAGCCCTTGGCATTGTGATTGGAAATATATCCTGACACTATCTGTTCATTTCTGTGGTGACAGCCAGTATCCTACCTCAGGCCTTCCTAACCTCCAGTGGGGCTGATGTGTCCTTTATGTTCTTCCTTCTCTATAGAGTAGCTTCCTGCTTCCCCTTCTGTACTTCACCCCATAGTCTTGCTTCTCTGACGGGCCAGAGTCCATGTGTCCTTCATCCAGATGCTACTCTTCCATGGAGCCTTCCTTGGTTTCTTCCCTTCCCTCCCCCATAAGAAACAGTCTTTGCCTTCTCTGAAGTCTTTTGTTCTTTCTTCACAGTTCCTCACAGCATTTAGCTCATTCTAGTGTATACAATGCTGCAACAATGAGCTTAAACATAAAGAAGATTGTGTGCATGGCACAGTGTTGGGGGAGTGTTTCCTTCTGTTGTACACAGGGTTGCTATGAGTCAGACCTGACTTGACAGAACCTAACAACAACATTTTTTTTTTTTCCTGTACTCAGGGGCTGAACCCAGGGCCTCTAACATACTTTTGCAAGAGCTCTACCACTGAGCTGCAACAACAACCCCTTTTATGTTTTTTATCTTGAGACAGGGTCTCACTAAATTATGCAGTCTGCCTCTGGCCTTCAGCTTGGCCATCCAACCTGCCTCTGCTTGCTGAATTGCTAGGAATACCGGCGTGTGCCACCACTTGCATATTTTGTTTTTTCTTTTTAACCACATAGAAAACTCTTTGAGGACAGCAGCCACATCGGGTTTTGTCTTTTGTCTCCCTTATAGCACACAAATGCAACACGTTTATCATCCATTTATTTAATGAACTCTCTTGAGTGACTCATTCTTTGATACAGAGTGAGCTAGACATAATACTTGTCCTCTAGTCACTCACAGACTACTGGGGAAGCAGACAAATACAGAAATAATTACAATTCAGTTAGTCAGTCTGTCCACAAGTCTGAAATGAATGTTTGCAGTGTGCCATGTCCCCTTTGAAATGCCGGGGAGGTGGCAGGGAACAAAACAGGCCACGTCTTTGTTTTCTTGGAACTTACATTCTAGTTTTGAGAGAGACTCAATAAACACATAAACCAGTGACTTTTGGATCTGACTGCACGTTAGAAATTAGGTGGGGTACCTTGAAAAAATACTTATGTCCCAGCCTCACACCAGACTATCAAATCAGAGTCAGCTAGGATTCAACTAATTTGCAGAAACAAATCATCGTACAAAAAAATACCAGACAGCAGTGAGTACTGCGATGGATTAAACTAGAAACAGGTTGAATGATGGAAATTGTGTATATAATGGTGGTGGCAATGGGGACTTTAGCTTTGTTGGGTAAACCCCGAAGACCCCTCTGAAGAGGTAGCATTTGAGTTAATAAGACCTAGGTGATGATGGGGGCTTGAGGTTTAGCTCAGTTGGTAGAGTGCTGCTCTGTGCTCTCTGAGGCCCTGGATTCAATCCCCAGCACCACAAAAATGGGAGGAGGACCCAGCAATCCACTCCCAAAACAATAAGCCATTGAAAACTCTATGACTAACAGAGAATCACTGACATAGTACTGGGCATGGCACAGTGCTGGAGAGTGTTTCATTCTGTAGTACTTAGGGTCACTGAGGGGGACCCAGCCTGACGCACATTACAACAGCAGCAGATACTGGTACGGAGTCAGCCTTGTGAAGATGCAAGGTGGAGTGGAAGTTTTTTCCAAGCAGAAGGTGCAGGTGCCTTTCTGAAGTAAGGATGACCTTCATATACATGTACAATAATCTATAAAATGTCTTTCTTCTACAAAAAGCAGCTTTCCCTTAAACTAGGTAGACTCCAAATGCAGAACACTTGGCCACTCTGTTGAGAACTTGGTCTAGGTTAGATTTTATTTAGATCAAATTAATTTAGACAGTCAGGAAGACTGTTCCATTCAATTATATAGCACTTGGCTTTACAGAGCCTATTGTTTGAAGTAAACACTATCCTTAAAGCTTAAAATAACCTTAGGAATGTGTTACTATCTCTTAGATGAATAAAGAAGAGGAAGCAATGATTTCTGCCTTTAATTCTGTTTGGGGGAACCAGGCAAACACACAGAAAGATCCTTCCAACCACATAGAGTAAAGCATACCTTCATGCTACAGTGAATGAAGATCAACATGTTTTAGAATCCAGTTGAGAACCAGCATTTGTGGAGCATTCAACTTGGGCTGGATACTTTATATACATTACTGTTTTCAACTAGTTTTTAAAATAACCCTAAGAAATGAGGACAGTGTTTTTCTGTCAGGATACTTCTGGCTGCTGGTAAAAAAAAAATAAATAAAAATAAATTTAAAAAAAGAAGAAAAGAAAAAGAGAAAAGAAAATAAATGTGCCCTCCTACCAAAGTGGCTTAAACAATAGGAAATTTATCTGCTGCCCTGAAGGGACCGCAGCTTGAGAGTTAGTTATTTAGCAGCTGGACAATGTCCTTAACAAGCTGAAGTCTTTTTAATTCTTTCCTTCCTCCTACTCTGACATCCTTGGCAGGTTGAGGCCTCTTAGGCTGGCCCCCCTCACTGTGTGCAGATAACTACTAGAGTTTCAAAATTAAAGGCAGATTTCAATATCTGGAGGCATACTAAAGGGCATATGCTCTTCTTATGTAGCTCTTTATAAAATTACAGAAAAGCAGTTGGGTGTGGTGATACATGCCTGTAACCCCAGCACTCAGGAGGTGGAGGCTGGAGGAGCTGGAGGCTGGAGGAGCTGGAGTTCAAGGCCAGCCTGAGCTACATAGTAGGACCCTATCTCAAAAATACCAAGGACTGGGAATGTAGCTCAGTGGTAGAACCCTTGCCTAGCATGCACAAAGCTCTGGTTTGATCCCCAACACCACCAACAAAACAAAACAAAACAAAACAAAACAAAAAACCCCAAACCCAAAAAGCCAAGATAGAAGTGCAGAAAAGCTGTCTTTGGCAGAATTCCACACTCCCCACCACTCCACAACTCACATGCCTTATGATTTGGTGACTAGACAGACAGAACTACTGTGGTTGTCTATTTTAAGAGTTTCTTCCTAGGGCCACTGAGCAGCCTACCCTTTCGGAAGAACATGGTCATTAGAACCCAGGAAAAATGTGTGGTTATCACCCAGCAAAAAAGTAGTTAGTGGCTACTGGGTAGGCAGTTAATAGAGTCTGCCACAATGATTATTCTCATTTTATAAGTGTTTTTGTTGATGGTGGTGATCTAGGTAGGATGGTGAAAGGAGCCTGGAGGAAAATGCAGAAGGCTGAAGTGAGACAAAGTAAAGAATAACCTTCTGAACAGAATATTCCAGAAGGAAATATAACGGGTCCTTAAAAAGCAATAGGCATGGCATTTCCTTTAGACAATCAGCCCTGCATTTCTGCATTATAAAAATATATAATTAAAATTGAATCTTTGTGACTGGTCATTTAAATCAGTTTGATCTAGATAAAATCCACCCTGGGCTGAGTAATGAGCTTGGAGGCTGAGGATTCAGTGACTAGTATCTGTCCGAGATAAATGAAAACCTTGTTTTCTCTAGAGAGGCATCTATTTTGTTGATTATAGCACATCTAAGAGAGGAATGAATAATCCCTGGAATTTCTGATTATGAGTTGTTTAGATAATAGGTTTCCACTTTCTAACTCCGCAGGCAACATATACAGTTCCATTAGTGTTTCATTTTTTTTCATGGTTTCTCTTTTCTACTTTGGTATTATATTTCAGAGGCTACATAGGCGAGGCAGCCAGAGGAAAAAAGGGAGATTTCAGTGGAATTGCCATCATTACAGTGTTTTGACTGCTTGTCTCTAAGGTGTATTTCTGCGTGTGTTCCTCCTCACAGACTAAGCATTAATGGTAGGAGTGCTTTTTCTGTAATAAATGACGGAGTGCCTCCTACTCTTAAATTTGCATTTTTGAACAGGAAAGTAAATTTCTAAGCTTTGCCAACAGAACTCTGTTTAAGAAGGGTATTTATCTAATCTGTGTAAAACCATATAAGAAAAAGTTTAAATAAGAAAAAAAAATTTTTTTGAGGCTTCCTTTGGAGAAATGAATTGATCCTTTGTCATTTTTTTAGAAACCTTATAAATGTTGGTTGTATTTAGACAACATTGCTGCATATAGGCATGAAACCATCTCTGATTTATGACTTTTTCCTTTATAAAATTGATACTGAGCCACTCCGATTTTTTAAATCAAAATAGGAAAAAATTTAACTAAAGAAAGGTGAGAATTCCTAGGGGAAAAAAGGTCCAGCCTTTTATTGTGTCTTAAAATAATCCTAAAATACAGTAGTATAGAAAAATACTATTATAAGGCTTAATATACAGGAGAGCAAAGTAGTTATTAGATATTAGTCTAGAGTAAAAAATCATTTGGAGAAGTTATTTAAACTTTCTATGCCTCAATTTTCTCATCTATAAACCGGGAAATAGCAATGATGAAATCTACCTCATAAAGTTGTCTGGAGAAAGTTATATAATGTATATAAAGTATTTATTTAGCATGGTGCCTAAATTATGGTAATTATTCAAGAAAGATAGTTATTATTCCAATAATTGTTATTGTTACTACCAGTCTACAGTAAAGTATCTTTTATTTTATCCAAGGACTTCTTACCAATTTCAGGCAGAAGCAATTGTTATAACCCAACATTAATCACAGGTGCTCAGACCTTGGAATTTGGAAACTACTAAGGAAGCCTGTTTCCCTTGGACAGACAGATGCTGATGTTCTGGTTTAGTGAAGTGTTATTTTCACTAAGATTTGCACTGTTTGTTCAGGAACCAGTGGGCTTGGCCATAAATATTTCTAGTTATTCTTCACAACTCATAATAAGCTTACACTTCCCTGTCCACTTTTGTTAGATGTGGCCCTGTGCCTTGCACTGTGAGCAGCAGTGGTGTATGTGATTCCCGGAAGAAGCTATAAGAACCTGGATACAAGCACATTCCTTGGCATTTGGCAGTGGTATGAGGACATCAATGGTGGCTGCACTCTTAACCCTGGGTGTTTTAAGACAACACAAAGGGCATCTCTCTGCTGACCTGTAATGAATGTAGAGTAAGAATGAGAAAGCATCTTTCCTATCTTAAAACAGGTCACTTGTTATCACAGCATAACCTACCCTATCCTGACAGTTACTTTGGTTTTCCCTTTAAACTGTAGAGAAAATAAATATATTATTGGTAATATAGTACATAAGATGTGTAGCTCTTTGAAGATAGTAATTTTAAGGTGGGCGCAATGATGCACACCTGTAATCCCAGTGACTCAGGAGGCAGAGGCAGGAGAATCACAAGTTTAAGATCAGAGGCAGTCTGCGTAATTTAGCAAGACCATGTCTCAAAAAGTAAAAAAATGGGCTGGAGGTGCAGCTTAGTGGTCCAGCACTTGCAGAGCATGCAAGTGTGAGGCCCTGGGTTCAACCCCCAGTACTGAAAAAAAAAAAAAAGATAGCAATTTTAAATGACTATCTGTGTGTGTGTGTGTCTGTGTGTGTGTGTGTGTGTGTGTGTGTGTGTGTGTGTGTGTGTATGTGTGATGTATTAAATGTCAGCATCAGGGGATTTATGTTAAATTGTTTTTGTTAGGTGCCATCCAGTTGGTATCTGACTCATAGCGAGCCTATGTACCACAGACAAAACAGTATTGTTCGTGCTTCTCTGCTATTCATAGGGTTTTAACAGCTAATTGTTCTTTGGCAGTGGGTTGCCGGGTCCTTCACTCAAGCCTACACAGCACGCGATGTTCCCAGGCAGTCTCCTATCCAAGTACTAACCAGGCCTGACCCTGCTTAACTTCTTTTTTTTTTTTTTTCCTCAACAAATGTGTTTTATTTTTATGATTTTATAAATTTTTAATTTAGCTAATTGCTCCATGGGGCTGGGATTTGGCTCAGTGGGTAGAGCGCTGTGCTGCAGTCTCTGAGGTCCCGAGTTCAATTCCCAGCACCACAAAAATGGGAGAAGGGCCTGGCAATCCACTCCCAAGGCAATCCCGAAACAGTCAGCCATTGAAAACCCTATGAGGGTCGCTATGAGTCGGATACCAACTCGACGGCACCTAACAACAACAACAACAATTGCTCCATATAGCAACATAATTCCTATTTTCCTATTTGGTAAGTAATAAACTATAAAATAGATGGGATAAGCTTAGCATAAGACCCTGCTTAACTTCTAAGATCTGAAGGGATTGGATGCCACAGTGATATGGCTGCAGGCTTAAGTTAAATAGGTGTATTTAAATAATTTTCACTTAAATCTATTTTAAAATAAAGTTTATTTCCATTTCACACAAAAGAAATCAACACACTAAAATTATCAGCGTATCTTTTCTTTGAGGGAGTCAACTGTAGTACCAAAGTCAGAACTCTGAATTCCAGGCCAGATGATCATCAGGTAATGAGAGCTCAGCCCAGAATGGTGCTTTGTGAAGCCAAGTAGTTTTCTGAGAGAAGATAATGCACTGAGCCAGGCAAAAGGTCTTTGTCCTCAGTGAGACAATAGTCTCCTCAAAGCCCTGTTGTAATGTTGGTGCTTAGTTCATGTTGTTGTTAAGTGTCATCAAGTCGGGTCTGACTCATAGTAACCCTGCATACAATAGAATGAAACACTACCTGACGAAGTGCTGATGGCCTTAAATAATATTTATTGAATAAATAAATGGAAATAGTTCAAAATTCTTCCAAGTGTCTAAACTCACATTCAAATTTCAAAAACCAATGATTTTATTTTGAGCACTGGTTTAAAAAAGATCTTGGTATTAAGATTTACATTTTTTATAACACTTTACATGTGACCACATATTGAGGTTATGATATATTAGGTTATTTTGTTTGATAGTTTTTCTTACATGTTTTATTTCACCTGATTATTTCATTTGGTCTCTAAAACTATATTATGAAATACTTTAATTATTTAAATTAGGAACAGATTAATTATCTCCAGTGTAAAAACTCAAATTAATTTCATTATAAACCCAAGGTTTAAATTAATTTTGGAGCATTTAAGGAACTGGGTGTTTTGTTTTGTTTTTTTTCCCCTCTCTTTTTTTCCATCCTTAAGGAGAAGGGCATATTTGATTTGATGGATTGCTTACCATCACACCAGATATGCTCATAGGAACAAGAAATTTGCAAGAAAACCTGAGATGGATTTTATAAACCAACCAGAAACCTGTGTGTCTGGGGCTTCTGGGGGAACAATCTGTGAGTCATTTAGAAACACAAACACACTCATAATCACAGTGCATGTTGTTACCATGGTAATTAGGCCTGTTGAGTTGGCTTGCTTATGTTCCTGTAGAGGGAACAGGGGAAGAGAAACTGCAAACTCAGAGCTTTGCCCATCAGCTCCAGTTTGCCTATTGCAGGAGATGGCTTAGAGGTTTCTTGAGAACGCACTGGCACAGTCATCCTGAGATAGAAGTGAAGAAACACTGGCTTCCTGCTTTGTTATTGAATATAAGCTAGCCACATTAGTGTGGGGTATTGCAGTTCACAGGGGAGAACAGGACCAATTGGCATTCTCTTGGGAAGAAGGGGAAAAATAATTTCTTTAGCTGACATGTAATTATAGATTAGTCTCTAAGGTCAACTTGGTGAAGTGCCTTGTGTGCCTGTGCACAGGTTGCTAATGATCCTCTAAAAGACGCCAAATGACCCCGGTATAATATTACTGCAGATTTAAATGATCCTCAGTGTATTACCCTAATATAGTTAGAAGCTGGTTTTAATGAGGCCATTGTTTCTGATCTGATTCATAAGTAGACCTAGCATCTTTTCTTTATCTTATGGACTGGGTATGACCCCTTTGTCTTGAACAACCATCTTATAATGCAGGCCTATGTGTCACCAAGGAGACCATCAAAGTTGTGGGAACTCTGCCTATCAGTCATCACTCCAGGGAAAATAAAATCAAAGCAAATGCTCAGTTGATGGACATCCAATTGGTCTTGGACTAGTAGGATTTTGTAGTAGTTATCTGTTACGATTCTGTATGAAAAAACAGACAAGGCCCTTAATTAAAGGCATGAGGGAAATATGAAACCGTTGTTATTAGTCAGCTGTCATTGCTGTAGCAAAAAAACTAACCCAGACAGACTTTATGGGGGAAGAGGTTTATTGGGAGCTCATAGCTAGAAAATCAGTCCATAAGGGTAGGAGGGCAGGCATGGTGACAGCTGTGGCAGGACTGATGGCCTACAACCTCACAGCATGGGGTTCGGGGAAAAGAGAGGGACCTGGGGTGTGAGTCTGGTGTAAAAATTTCCACAGGCCTGCCCCCAGGGAGCTACTTCCACTAACCCAGACCCACCTCCCAAAGTTTCACAACCTCCCAAGACAACGCCACCAGTTGGGGACCCATCATTAAAGCATATGACCTTTTGAGGGACACTTTATATTCAAACCATGACAGCTGTTTCTAAATTTACTTTAATAACTCTAGGTATCTTCTTAAATGTATAATTATAATATATTGACTGAAATTTTATTGTTTAGAAAATACCTCAAGCAGATTTTATTTCAAGTTGGAACAACTTTTCCGTATTAAAACTACTTTTTCAAAAGGCTTGAAATAAATTGAAGTGTGATTGAAAGTTCATACAGAATTTGTGTGTGTGCGCATTACACGTGTGCATGTGCATGTAATTTGTGTCCTGATGTATGGAAATAACTCCTTCTGAACTATAGATTTTCATTTTCACGTGTGGAAAGAACACATATACTACACAAACTTCATTTTGGGTTTAATTTTCTTAATATTAGTAAACAAAGCTTAACTTAATTTTCTTTCTGATCAGCAAAGTAATTCATGATGATTATTAAATGTTTGGAAAATACTGGAAACTGCATAAAAAAGAATAAGAATGATCCCGTTTGTTAATGTAGTTGTCGGTTGGATTACATGGAACAGACCTGATTTCACAGTGGCTAAAGGAAGTGAGAAGGTTTTTTTTTTTTTCCCCCAAAAATGATCCAGAGGTGATTGGTCCAAGACTGGTAAGGTAGCTCTACTCTGCCAGATCATGCAGGAACCCATGTTTCTTCTATCGTTATTCCCTCATTCTTAGTATATTTCTTGTTTTCATGGTCTAAGGAGGCTTGCCATAAGGACCCCACTGTAAGCATCAGGAAGGGAGAAAGGTAGAAGGGAGAGCATGACCTGGAAGTTACGTGTTTCACTTTTGCTGTTGTTCCATTGAATTTCATCACATGGCTAGACACCTAGCAGCAAGGGAAGCTAGGAAATTCCCTGCTCTTGACATGTCTGTGCATAGCTCAAAATTCTGTTAAAGGATGGAAGAAGAAGAAAGTAGATTTTGGGATATATCTAGCAATTTGTGCCACTTCCATCACCCTATAAAACAGAGATAATATACTGCTTATATTTTGATGTATTTTCTTCCAATTTTTTTCTAGAAAAATATAGAAAGAAAGAAAGAAAGGAAATATAAAAAATAGAAAGATACTATATGCATACTAGAAAATATTGTTTGTACATTATATATATATGTGCATAGTATATTAAAATGTTATGCTAGCCTATATATGATGTATTAGAAAATTTATTTCAATATTATAGAAAATATACCTTAAAAAAATCATGTACAGTAGTCCCCCTGTATCCTTAAAGATATGTTCCATGAATCTCAGTGGATACCTGAAACTGCAGATATTTATCAAACCCTACATATATTATGTTTTTTCCTACACATTCATACCTATGGTCAAGTTTAGCATATAAATTAACAATATACAGTCATAAAAGTCATGTGAATATAGTCTCTTTCTCTCTCAAAATATCTTATTATACTGTCCTTACCCTTCTTGTGGTGATGTGAAATGATGAGGGTGGGATAAGACGAAGTAAAGGAATGATGGAGGCATTGTCATAGTGTAAGGCTACCATCTAAAGGTCACGTGAACACAAGCACTGCCATACCTTAAAATAACAGATGTGGTAACCAACATCTCTACTGACTGACCAAGAGTTGTGTAATGTATACAACATGGATACGCTAGACGAGATGATGATTCATATCCTGGGCAGGACAGAGGGAGAAAGTATGAGATTTCATCATACTACTCAGAATGGCATGCAATTTAACACTTATGAATTATTTATTCCCAGAACTTCCCATTTGTGAATATTATTGGACTGCACGTAACTAAAACCTAGGAAAGCAAAACTTCGGATAAGGACAGAACACTATATATGTAAATTTATATGCTAGGAAACTAGTTGAAGTTACACTATATATAACATTTTATATTCTCCTTGTACTTACCTGTACCATGTGTATTTTCCTCATCATTTAAATTTCTTGTATCATTTTTTCTGGGGTTGGGGTTTAGCTCAGTTGGTAGAGTGCTGCTCTGTACTTTCTGAGGACCTGGGTTCAATCCCCAGCACCGCAAAACTAGGAGAAGGATGTGGTAGTTCACTCCCCAAACAATCCAAAGCAACCAGTCATTGAAAACCCCAGGAGGGGCGCTATGAGTCAGAACCACTCAATGGCACCTAACAACAACAACAACAACATCATTTGTTCTACCACATAGAGTTTCTGTTTTAGTTAGGAGTTTGCATTATTGATAATTAGTTTCTGACACCTTAGTAATAATAGTCTACTTTTTTGTGTTAAAAGTCACTGAGTGGGATTGCTAAAATAATGGTGGAGAATATACTTGAGTCTCTTGATAAATAGTGCCAAACTGCTTTCCAGAGAGGTTGTGCCAATTTACGCTATCAGCAATAAAATATGAGAACGTTGCCCTTAGCTGCATCCTTGAACAGGCTTATTTTGCAAGTCCCACTTAGTCATTGTTATCCCCAGGGTTCATTCTCTGAAAATAGGTTGTTTTTTTCCCTTGGGTTGTTTTCTTTCCCTTTGCTGTCATTAATCATGAGATAATGGTTTTTTAATAACTTTGGCTCATTTCAAAACATATGACCCCTTATAGTAGTCTGGGAATATTGTTGATTGAGTTGAGACTATAACATGCATGCTAATCTCAAGCAGTGTAAGATCTCTGGAGATGGTGGTGGTCATATGGTCCTAGAAGCCAATGTGAATTTGATTTACACCCTCTGTTGTAATAGTCTTGATTTGAGATACATCTTTGTTCTGAGTCGGAACAAAATAGGAATGGTAAGATGCCCCCTGAGGCAATGGCAATTCCCTTTGGACTGAGCGCTCTATATATTTTCAAGAGGAAGGAAGCTCCTCCATGAAGGAACCTTCCTAGATGTGAACCACACTAGGCACTGGACGTAGTTAGGCTGACTCTGCTCAGGACTCGGGTGCATTAGGGGTAAAAGGTGGAGGGGTTTTCTACCTCTAAACAGCCTGTGGAAGCCTCTGATGCTAAAGATAATTTCATAACCACGAACTTCTTTCAATCTACTCTCTCAAAGGACCAAATGTCCACAAAATGTACATCCTTCAACTCTGCCCCTACCACCTGGGGCAAGAAAGTGTTCTGTCTCTGTTGCCTTGGTCCTGCTAGGAGCTAATCAGATCAGGAGGAAAGCTTGTTCTCATCTATTCCATGGGATACAGCTTCTGTCACCAAGAACTCTGCTTTGCTGGCTTTGCGATTTCATGTTTCCTTGAAGCCTAGTGAATTTCACAAAGAAAGGGACTTCTATTCCATATACTATATCTGTTTCTTAAAAGTGTACACAAAATATTCCTAGGCTCTGAAACGTAAACGTGTGAGATTCCTTGCCTTTATAACCTTCCTGCCATTATCACCAACCTTGGTTACAGAAAGATCCATCTGCTCACTCAGCCCCTATGTATTATGCTACTTCCTGTTTTCTTAAAAAATTTTTCTTTCTTTTTTCTCAACAGCTAGATCTGCCAGTGAGCCTCAGGCTTTGGAAACTGTAGAGGTAAGAATTCTGAAATATTTTCTTCTAGGATCTTCTTAAATCTAACCAGAACTTCAAGAGGGAAATTAAAACTTCTTAAGTAGTCCTATAGATGAGGGCATGTAAGTATGTGATGTTTCATGGAAAAGAAACATGCATTGAGTGACAATATTGACGATACTGACATGACTTTGGAACTTATAGAAAAAATAGTTCTCTTTAATGGTAGAATTGGATTTTTACCCAGATTTCTACCATTATCTTCTAAAAATCTGTGCTGGAAAACTTTTGAAGTTGCTGCCTTAAAACAAACATATCACTCTAGTACCAAGCACGTTTAATGGGTTGCAGATATTGAGGACGTAGCCTGTCTGCAAGACAGAACCTTGAAGTAATTAGATCAGAGAAGGTAAGCCCTGCTTTTAACGGATTGTAGACATTGTAAAGGCTTTTCCTGCAGTAGCAACAATAACACTAATGAAAGGTCATTCTGTTGGTGGGGTTTCTTCTGGAAGAAGCTTACATAGCTTTTGAGACTAGTGAAAGCCATTCAACTCTAGTTGTAACCTTGTCATATCACCATAATCCTGAGACAGGTGATAATGTGTTTGTCTGCTATAACCAAGACAGTTTCCGCTAGTCAATGACTTGGATTTTTTGACCCATTTTAGAACTTAACTTCATTATGAAAATTTTCAAGCATGCACCAAAGCAAAGACAATAATATAATAAACCCCCATGTCTGCATCATTACTGGGCATCAGACCTTCTCTAGGATGTTATTGTTGTTGTTGTGTGCCATTGAGTCGGTATCTGACTAATAGGGACCCTCATAGGGTTTTCAATGGCCAACTGTTTCGGGATTTACTTGGGAGTGGATTGCCAGGTCCTTCTCCCATTTTTGCGGTGGTGGGAATTGAACTCAGGACCTCAGAGACTGCAACGCAGCACTCTACCAAGTGAGCTAAATCCCAGCCCTTCTCTAGGATAAGAAGGCCAATTTTTCTCAACTGACATTTACAAGGTCCTCACATTTGGACTTTTGACATATCCAAGTGAGGTTATCTATCAGAGACACACTGACAGAATAAAATGACCCTCATCATACAACTTAAAAGGTCAAATATAATATTTAGAATATACTATAATTTTTTAGACCTTTTTTTGCACTTCAGTTTTTAATATTCTGGAATATAAAAACACAACACAAACCTCCCAATTCTCTGATGAATCTTTCTGTTTTATCATGAATTTTCATCCTACAGTCTGCCTCCCTTTTAAGAAAAGCTCTGAGAGAGCAGGCAGGGTTTCTAACTTGTTAACAATTTTGCCTCCAGCATGTAGCCAGCATGTCTGGCACTTGTTATATATTTAATAAGAATGTTGAATGAATGAACAAAAGAATGAATGCCAGATGCTGGAAATAAGAAGATGAAAACCACACAGGCCGGGCTCCAGAGTTGCTTAGTCTTCTGGAGGAAAAAGCTGGTGCAGGAGGCCTCTGTGGGTAAGATGTGAGCAGAGAGCATTTATGCGGGAGGAGAGGGCAGTCCTGGTGCCCAATGTGGTAAGAAGTACCATGTGCAAGGGGGCACCCTTTCCGGCAGCCATATCACGGTTGTGTCTGATCTTGTCAGATCTCAGAAGCTGAGCAGGGTCGGCCCTGGTTAGTACTTGGACGGGAGACTGCCTGGTAATACCAGGAGCTGTAGGCTTGGGAGAAGGACCCAGCAACCCACTCCCAAAACCAAGCTGCCATCGAAAACCTTGTCAATAACAGAGAAGCAGTAACAATACTGTTTTGCCTGTTGTACATAGGTCCTCTATGAGTTGGATACCGACTCCATGGCACCTAACAACAACAACAACAACCTGAAGCACCCTCAGTCAGAAAAGGAGGGAAAAGGCATTCCAGGAATAACAAATTACATGTGGAAAGACACAGAGGCTCCAAAGGGCATGGCGCATTCTAAGAACTTTGGAAATTTAGAGTGGCTGAGTTGTGGCCAGTAAGTAGCAGACTGAAGAGACCTGTGTTAAGAAGCAGGCCAAGGGAGCTTTGAGGGGCTCTATGTGCCATACTCAATGGTTTGGATGATATCTGCAGGGGGAAGCAGAAAAGGGCATATAATCAGAATTTTTCTTTGACGGGATGATTCCTTAGGCAGCAGGATGAATGGAAGGGAGACCGGTGGTGGTCTTGGGTCTGGAAATGATGGACTGGATTGAGGAGAACAGATAAAGTTGCGGATTAAACTGAAAGGTTAAGAGGAGGAAGACACTTAGAATAATTCCCAGATTTCTCTTTTGGGGAACGAGATGAGGGTGATAACTAAGCTACAAACAAGGGAGAGAAGATGCGATTCAGCTCTAAGGAGTGGCGTCGTCCACGCAGGTATGCCCTATAAGCTGCTCTTGGTCATGGCTGTCCATCAGAATCCCCAAGGAAGCACCAAAACACACTGCTGTGCAGGCCCTACCCAGACCAGTTGAGCCACAATCTTTAGATAAGGAGCTTGGACATCTATAGTTTCTAAAAACTCCCCAGGTGATTTTGAAGTGCATTCAGTGTTGAGAATCTGTGGTCTAGAGCTTATTAGGACAAAGCCCTTTCTGTGTGTGTGCTTTTAAGACCACATATAAATTTTTTTATCCTATAGTCAAGTTCTTTGGATATAATTACTTAATATGTTTCAGATGAGAACTGAGATAACCTTATGTTCTGCTAAATATTACTAATAATGAAGTCTATTTTATGTTGTTTGTTATTGTTAGGTGCTGTCAAGTTGAGTCCAACTCATAGTGACCCTATGTACAACAGAACAAAACACTCCCCAGTTCTGTGCCAGGCACACGATCTTATTTATGTTTAAGCCCATTGCAGACACCGTGTCAATCCATCTGGTGGAGGGTTTTCCTTTTTATGGTTGACCTGCCACTCTCTCAAACATGATGTCTTTCTCCAGGGATTGGTCTCTCCTGACTACATGTCCAAATATGTAAAACGCAGTGCAGCCATCCTTGCTTCCAAGGAGCACTCTGGTTGCATTTCTTCTAGAACAGATCTGCTGGTTCTTCTTGTAGTCTGTGGTATATTCAATAATTGTCTCTAGCACCATAATTCAAAAGCATCAATTCTCCTATCTCCCTTGTTCAATGTCCAGCTTTCATGCCCATATGATGCAACTGAAAACACCATGGCATAAGTCAGGTGCAAATTCATCTTCAGTGTGACATCTTTACTTTTTAATACTCTAAAGAGATCTTTTGCCATAGCTTTTCCCAAAGTAATGTGTCTTTTGATTTCTTGACTGCTGCTTCCATGGGTGTTGATTGAAGAACCAAGTAAAGCAAAATCATGGACAACCTCAATCTTTTCTCCATTTATTGTGAAGTTCCATACTGACCCAGTCGTAAGGAGTTTTGTTTTGTTGATGGTTAGTCACAACCCATATTGGAAGCTATGATCTTTGATCTTCATCAGTAAATGTTTTAAATCCTCTTCACTTTCAGCAAGCAGAGTTGTGTCATCTGCATAATGCAGGTTGTTAATGAGTCTTTCCTCCAATCCTGATGCCATATTCTTCCTCATAAAGTCCAGCTTCTCCGATTATTTGCTCAGCATATAAATTGAAAAGATCTGATGAAAGAATACAGCCCTGACATACACGTTTCTCATCTTTAAACCAGGCAGTGTTTCCTTGTTGTATTCAAACAAGTGCCTCCTGGTTCATGTACGGATTCCTCGTGAGTTCAATTAGGTGCTCTGGTATTCCCATTTTCCAAAGTGTTATCCATAATTTGTTATGATCCACACAGTCAAATGCCTTTGCATAGTCTATTTTATAGGCATCACATTTTCTTTGATATTTGTGTTGATTTCCTTCATGCTAATAAATATACTAAAATTTTCCAAATTGATCCAAGCAGAGTTTTTCAATGAAGATTGCTCATATGTTGAATGAGATGTTTCTTCATTGTGTTGTTTGGTATTCCTAGCCTTAATTTATAAAGGCAGTTGTCATCTTCTAGTCATTGTGACATCCACAGTGCTCTAGGGAAAAATTGAGAACTACTGTGTCTTAGCACACAGTTGTTTAAAGAGGTTATTTGGCATTTTCCACTCTCACCTGAAAATATTTTTCTTTCATACAAAATTACTGGCCTCACTTATGCTTCGTGTTTCCTTATGCAAGTAGTCTCTGTGCTAACAAACTAAAGAAAGAAACTAAACAAAGTAGACAAGTAAAAGGAAGTATTGTTTTGTGCTGCTAGAGGGATTTTGAGTATATTTGGTCTAGTGCTAAGTCTATTTTTTAAAGTTTATACAGAGAAGCAAATTAAATACTAGGTGAGAAATGGTCAAATATGAAGGTTTGAAGTAAAATACTACATCCTGCAAATTGCACAACAACAATAATGAAAGATGTATTAGTTTTCTGTTGCTGCTATAACAAGTTATTACAAACTTGTTGTTATTGTTGTTAGGTGCCGTCGAGTCGGTATCTGACTCATAGCGACCCTCATAGGGTTTTCAATGGCTGAGTGCTTCGGAGTTGCCTTGGGAGTGGATTGCCAGGTCCTTCTCCCACTTTTGCGGTGCTGGGAATTGAACTTGAGGCCTCAGAGACTGCAGTGCAGCGCTCTACCCACTGAGCTAAATCCCAGCCCATTACAAACTTAGCAGTTTAAAATGATAAAAATTTGTCTTATAGTTCTGTGGATTAGGTTCTATAGAGATCTCACCTGGGCCAAAAGCAGAGTGTCAAGAGGATTGCATTCCACCTGGGTGCTGTGGTACATGCCTGTAATTCCAGTGACTTGGTAGGCTGAGGTAGGAGGATCATAGGGTCAAGACCAGAGGCAGTCTATGCAATTTTGCAAGACCCTCTCTTAAAATAAATAAGATAAAATAAAACAGGAGCTTGGAGTGCAGTTCAGTGGTAGAGCTTTTGCCTAGCATGTGTGAGGCCCTGTGTTCAATCCTCCAATACTCATACTAGAACTGCAATTAAAAAAAAAAAAAAAAAAAAAAAGGCTGCGTTCCTTTTTGGAGGCTCTAGGGAAGAATTCATTTCCTTGTCTTTTATAGCTTTTAAAAGCTCCTTTTCTACATTTCAAAGCCAGCACCATTGCATTTCTGTGTGTCTTTGTACTGTAGTAAGATCTTCTAACTCTGAACTCAGCCAGAAAAGGTTCTCTGATTGTAAGGACCCTAGTGATAAGATTGAGCACACCTGAGCAAACCAGGATAATCTTCTTATCATAAAGTCCTTAATTTAATCACATGTTCAAAAAATCCCTTTATCCAGGTAAGGTTACATATTCACAAGTCCAGGGATTAGGACATGGACATACGTAGGAGGACCATTAGTCTGCCTACTACAAAGTAAAGATATTAATTGTTCAGAAAGGTAGAAATACTTCAGATAGAGACAGGATCGTGTAACATTTAATTATACAGGATTGAGAAGGTCTCAGGTTCCCAAGTTAATGAAGCAAGTTCTTGTCTTGGCTCTGTAATTCCCATTTTATAGGTTTAGGCACTGTAGTTTTTTGGTTTTCTTGGAGTGTTTGGCAATGGAGGAACTGGACAGGTTGAAATCCAATGGCCCCTTTCTTGGCTAGACTTTGTGGTACTGTAGGTGTGGCCTCTGCAGAGTTTGCTGCTTTTGGCATGTCTCCAACTCTTAGAGAGTTTACCTACAGCGCACAGGTTCCATGGACTTTGAATAGGACCAAAGAAATGTTAGGCTTTTATTTTATGTTGTTATGTCTACCTGTCATATTATGCATTTTTTATTAGGCTCTAAAATGTTGAAATTTGGGAGGGGAATAATATAATATTTCAGAACCTCATAGTAGTGGTATTTATTATAGCCATTTTCTAGGTATGGTTTAATTTTCTTCACACATTAGATAAGTTATCCCTGCAAAGTGAGAAACCATTTCTTGTCTGGTAAATGAAATGGATCACTGGGTTATTTTTTGAAAATCATCTTTGGCATGGAATGCAGCTGGAAATTTTTGATGATTTTCACTTTTTCAGCTAGTTTTGTAGCAAGTCCCTTTTCTATCCACTTTTAGACAATCAGTACAGGGAAATAAGCTGTGCTGATTTGAAGACTGAGGGGTTTCCTGGGACATAGGACTTTCAGTACTAAAGCTGGGAGGATCCCAGATATATCAGGATAGTTGGTACATATCAAACAAAATTGCTTCATTAGAAAGTAGTTGTCATTGTCTAAAATGCATATTCTAATTGAACTAAATAATAAAGCAACTAACTCCCAGTGTTTGATTTGAAATAGTAGTGAATCCATCTCTTGGAAAACTCTGTATCCATATATATAGTTAGCCTTCTATATTCATGGGTTCGGCATATGTGGATTCAACCAACCAGACACCAAAAATACATTTTTAAAAAGTTGTTTCTGTACTGCACATGTATGGACTTTTTTTTTCCTTCTCATTATTCCCCAAACAGTATTGTATCACAGCTATTTACATAGCATTTACAATGTATTAGGTATAAGTAATCTAGAGATGATTTGAAGTGTATGAGAAAACGGGCAATAGGTTGTAAGAAAATACTGTGCCATTTTGTGTAAGATTTGAGCATCTACAGATTTTGATATCCATGGGGGTCTCAAAAGTGATCCTCCACAGATACCAAGGGACGACTGTACATATTGGTCCAAACCAACTTTAAAAACAAGACAAACCCTACAAAACACCCAAGAGTGATTACTAAGAAAAACCACCAGTCTGTGGAATTGCAGAGGTCGATTAAGAGATACAGCCTGCCTCGGTAGTTCTCCAGGGTTAGGAAGAAATAAGGATTAGGAAGATTGTCTTCAGTGCCCAAAGGGAAGGGATTGGAGTGGATAATGACTGACTCCTCTCTGGCCTAGGGAACTTGGTGCTTCCTGACCTCCTAGTGTAAAGCTTGAGCTATTTACCCAGTGTTGCTGCATCTGAAGACCCCTGCTCAGCTTTTCTTCCCTGATTCCTTGGCACCTTCCCACATGTCATCCAGAACAAAGCCAGGGTGAGGAACTAGGGATGGTAAAGATCTCTTACACTTCTTTGGGTTTTTATTTGGAGCTTTTTCTTCTCTAAACCATTGCGACTAAGCAAAGGGAATTGTTAATTATTGTACTTGAAAGAACAATCATTTGGCTTCCCTGGAATAGGCATTTGATTTTTAGGGGCTGGCAGGCTTTTAAAAAATTTTTAAGTGTATTTCATCATTTTCTGTCTTCCAAACTGTGTTAGTTGGGATCCAAAGAATTCTTTCAATTTTTTTTTTTTTTTTTTTTCCTCCCTCAAACATAAAAGATTTAGCACAGTAAGTCATGGAGATAAGAACTAAGTTTCTGACAGGAATGGGTCCTGGACAGAACTGTGAATTAGTTGGATTTACTTGGATTTTTCTCCTCAATCATTTTTTGGTTTCTTCCTTCTCAGGATTTCACTCCTGATTTTGCTTGATTAAGACCAGTCTTGGGGCTGCTTGTGTAGCTCATCAGTAGGGTACTTGCCTAGCATGAGTGAGGCCCTGGGTTTGATGCCCTATATGGAAAAAAAAAACCCAAAATACAAATAACTCCTTCTGCATTTTAGCTTCAGACCTCTACCAGTTTTTGTGAATTAACAAGTTCTACAAGAAAGAAGCCTGCAGCTGTAGCCCTGTGGCATCCGATCTGTCAGATCTCAGAAGCTAAGCAGGGTTGGGCCTGGTTAGTACTTGGATGGGAGACCTCCTGGGAACACCAGGTGCTGTAGGCTTGGGAGATGGCCTGGTAACCCACTCCCAAAAATCAATCTGCCATTGAAAACCCTATGAACAGCAGAGAAACACAGACAATAGTGTTTTCCCTGTTGTATGTGGGGTTGCTATGAGTCGGATACTGACTCTATGGCACCTAACAACAAGAAGAAGTAAAGCAGATCAGTTCTTATGCTATAATTTAAGCTCAGATTCTTTTAATTTTTTTCCAAAAAGAAATTAGAGTGTAAATGTAAATAAGAGATCAAAAGGAGTGCTTCTCTGGGAACAGTGTTTCCTATTGGGGTGATAGAAATGTCTTAGAACTAGAGAGAAATGCTGCTTGTACTACATTGTGTAAATGTAGTTGAATTGTTCATTTTAAAATGGTTAATTTTATGTAAAGTGAATTTTACGTCAATTAAACATAAGCAGAAAGGCCAAGCAAGGAGAGAGAGAGAGAGAACGTGCATGCAAGCAAGCTGCTTCTCCCTACCTTCATATTCTAGAAGAAGTCTGCAGTCATTTTAATACATTCATGTTAAATTTCTAGGGTTAAGTTATTGTTCTATTCTGTTCTATAGCTGGGAAAAGTTATTTGAACTTAAAAGTGTCTATAAGGCAGAACTAAATGAGGATACTGTCAAAAGCATGAAAGAGGAAGATCTCTGAGAGTTAAGACACTAGTTGTTTATTCTTAAGATGTGTAATTTTTGTTATTATATTATAGGCTGGCCTATCCTTGGCAAGTTGATCACAACAAAAAGATTTTTTTTTTTTTTAAGTTTAGCAATTTACAAGACTGGACTTTCTTCTACCTATCATAAGATAGAAGTTGTATCAGCTATGTTGGTAAGTTTTTAATAGCCTTTAGTAAAGAGACTATAGTTAGAAATGATAAAATAGAACGAGTCCAGATGTGATAACTTCAATGAAATGTGAGCAAGGTAACACAGTTCATGTATAAAAATATCTTCTATTAAAATATCTCCTTAGATATCACAAGGGCCATTATCTGATGGGGATTTGTTTTAAGGGATAACTGCAGTGGGGTTCACAAGTAATCTTAGCTTTAATTATGAAACTTTTGGGCTTTACATTTCTTCTAGATTTAGAGACAACCATTTTAACCTTTCTACAAAGATGTAACTAGGCAACCAGTACAGCACTTAGCCAGTGCACAGCATCTATTGCATCATTTTCAAAAAATACTGTTTAAATCTCTCTTTTAGCTTTGGCATATGCTGCCATTAACCTTTATTTCCTTTGAAAATATCATACAACCCCCAGCTGTAACATAGTGTGGTTCCTAGAAGCCCAGTGTCCTCCAGTGTTAAGAGGGACATATGCTCAGAAGAGCAGTAATGTCGTTGAGAGGAGCCATGTGCACTGGGGCTTCAATTGGGATTAAGGAGATAGGTTTCATGTTTGATGTGTGCATGTGTAAGCGTTTAAAACCATATCCTTTACACATAGAAGTGAGCATTCCTTGAAGTATGATTAGTGAAAAAATGTATATGCACAGAGAAATAAACTAGGTTTCATTCTAGGTCACTAGAGATATCTAGTTTGATTAATAAGTAAGAAGTTATTGGAAACTTTTTATGCACCCCACACTGTCCTCAGTATATACTGTGTTCCTTTTTAGTGATAACCATGATTTAAACATTTTAATTTTTTATTATTTAGTTAATTAGTTAATTAATTTATCAGCACTGGGGGTTGAACTCAGGGCCTTGTACATGCAAGGCAAGCGCTTTACTACTGGGCTATTCCCTAGCCCCTTTTTACTTTTTGAGACAGGGTCTGGCTAAATTGTGCAGGCTGCCTCTGACCTCAAACTTGCAATCCTCTTGCCTCTGCCTCCTGTGTCACTGGGATTGCAGGTATATGTCACCATTCCCGGCTTGAAAGAGTTTTTAATTCAAGTAGAAGACCAGAGCATAAATGAAAAACAAAGCAACAAACCAACAAAAAGTCTCCCATGTCAACTTCTAGCCTCTCTCTCTGAAAGTCAATAGTCTCTTGTATGTGTTCCAGAAGTTTTCCATCCCCTGGTTAATCAGTATTGAGAAGGTGAGCATGTTAAGTGCCACTGAGATGTCTGTTCCTAAGCTTCTCTTCTGAGCTAAGTGGTTTAATTTTGAAACACTATTTGATGTTTCTTTTTGCACTATGCTTTTTAAAACTGAAAGAGTGAAAATGTCAGGACCAAAGTGATGCTAATCGAGAGGGCTGGTGGTCTGAAGAATGACAACTGAAGAATGTTAATGTGTAATTTTAGCCTCCTTAACATTTATTTATGGAACAAGTAACAACCTTTAATGAAGTTCCTTTATGATTTTGAAGCCATCTGGAGTACATTATCTCTTTGCATCCTTTTGATGACCCTGGACTCAGGAACTGTTTATTTGATAGAAAAGGAAGCTGCGGTCCCCAGAGGTGAAGTAACTTGCCCACAATTCTTCACACAGCTGACCAGCAGCAGGATCAGGAAGAGAAGCCAAGTTTTCTCTGAGTTTTAGTTTGAACCAGACCAACTTGGCAATTTTGAGGATGAGAGAAGCTTAGGGATATCACTGCAGCTCCCACAGTGACAGATGGTGAAGGGGGCAGTATAACCTGAAGACCTGGTGATGTAGTCACTCGATTCTGCCTCCCAACAAGTTATTTAAGGCAGTACACGAATTGAAGTGGCTGGCCCTCTCCTTGTCGTTTCCTCAGAGGCGACCTGCTTCCTGTTGGGTTTGTTTAGTTAATACTGGGCCCAGGGTGGGGACTTCACCCAAGCTGTTGTTGTTGTTGTTAGGTGCTGTCGAGTTGGTATCCAACTCACAGCGACCCTCTGTACAACAGGGGAAACACTATTGTCAGTGCTTCTCTGCCGTTCATAGGGTTTTCAATGGCAGATTGATTTTTGGGAGGGGGTTGCCAGGTCCTTCTCCCAGCCTACAGTTTCTGGTGTTCCCAGGCGGTCTCCCATCCAGGTACGAACCAGGCCCGAGGAAACCATAATATTGTGTCTCCAGACTCAAGGGTTGGTTCTCAGGGTGGACATGTGCCCAGAAGGAGCCCGTGGGTTCTTCCTCTGGACTGTCCAACTCAAGTTAAAGGAGGAGAGGTCCTATCTTTTGTTGTCTGAAGGCATTAGAAATCATGTGAGGCCATGTTTCAGTCCATGAAGAGCATGAGGTCCAGGGCACAGAGAGGAAGGAGTAAGAGGAAAGGAGAGAGAGAGAAAAAAGGAGAAGGAGAAGAAGGAGGAGGGGGAGGGGAGGAGGAGAGGGGAGGAGGAGGAGCAAGAGGGGGAAGGTGGTTGGTGGGGGAGGAGGAGGGGGAGGAGGTGGAAGAGGAGCTCCAGCATGGCCTAGTAGCAATCAGAGTCTAAGAATGCCGTCAATGTGAGCCAATACATTTCCGTTTTTTTGCCTAAGCTAATTCAAGTTGTTACTAAAAAAGTTATGACTTGATATCTTCAGGCCTTAGTTTCCTTATCTGTAAATAGGGGTTATAATAGTTTCCCTGATGATATTTGAACTATTATGAGCATCAGTTGAAATAATGAATTGGAAAGCACTATATCAATTGTAAAATGTGACACAAATGTAAAATGATTTCATTGGTATGTTACATTGGGTTAGGAAAAGTCAAAAGAATGAAATTACCACTCATTTGGAAATGAGAAGCAAGAGCTTTGTGAGAACCATCTGGTCTTATGCAGAACTAAATGGAAGCTGCCAGAGTTCCCCAGATTTTCCTTTCAGATCTGCTTTCAGATACTGTTAGGTTCTAGTAGGCACTCATAATCAATATAAAAATGGATCTTGCCTTGCTGACTCGGGTTAATTCAATGGGTTTCTCTTTTCTAGATCCTGCCTTATTTTATCACACATGCATGTGTTTACACACATACATGCACACGTTGAAGAAAGCATCATATTAATATTTCAACATTTTAGCATTTTAACTTAAAATAGCTTTACAAGCCATGTGCTGAGGTGCACATCTGTAAGCCCAGTGATTTAGGAGGCTGAGGCAGGAGGATCACAAGTTCAAAGCAAAAGGCAACCTGTACAATTTAGCAAGACCCTGTCTCAAAATTTAAAAAAAAAAAAAAAAAAGAAAAAAGAAAAAAGAGTAGGTGTGGAGCTCAATGGTAGGGAGCTTGCCTAGTAAGCACAAGGCTCTAGGTTCAAACCCCCAGGTACTGAAAAAAAAAAGAGCTTTATGGATTCTTGCCAAATAACATTTTGGCTTTATTGATGAAAAATCATGGACAAAAATAAAGTAGCTATTCTAATTATATCTCATTGGGGAATGATATGGTTGAGGTGATTCTGGGGGCAGGAAGGTAGTTGTTATGCACTTACATAGGATAAAGATTCATCTTTCTCTTAAAAGACATATCTTTGCTGTAAGTGCTAAGTAATCAAAATATACTTGAGACTGTAACTTATTCATGACACAAGAAACATCATTTCACTTTTATATAGCATTTTTCACTATATATGATAATAACTCAATGAGGGAAAACAGATGGTACTTCTGTGAAATCTCAGATTTGTCATTTAGGCAGTTTTTATTGTAGCAAACATCTCTTTCTTTATATTTGATCATTAAAACCAAAAAAAAGTGATTTTAAGCCTCAGTCTAAGTAAAATACCACTTGCAGGAAGGTTGAAGCTACTATGGACATATGACATATAAACGTGAAGAGGCACGATCCATCAACCCGAAAATGTTTCACATTTCTCACATTTTAAAATCTGTGGAATATGTTCATCACTCGTACTGTTCTCACAAGTCTCTGTGAAGATGCCTTCACTTTACACCATCTCCAGTGCATATTGGTGTGAGGTTGAATCAGTAGGTTTTGACCACTCCATGTCACACCTCACTTAGCAGTTGTTTTAATTTGCCTGGTATCAACTCCATGAATGCCAGTGTTTTCATATAAACTGAGGACATAGAATAAGTGCATATTCTTCATAGGGCATACTCTGGGTCTTCAAGCCTCAGAAAATGTCAGCAATATTAGAAACAATCAGCACCTTCAAATTGCTTGGTTTTAGCGGAGCTTACTTAAGAGAATATTTGCAAAGATATGAGCAGAGTATAGGGGAGCTGTAAAGTACAGCTCTTTTACCATCTTTTGGCTTGAAGCAATGAGTTTGACCTAAACCAATGAGGGAGGTGAAGAGAGGGCACTCTGAGTGGAGTTGTGGCCTCAAGGAAAGGGGGATAGCCAGACAACTGTGTCAGCAGGGGTCCTGGGAAACAAACAGCCTAAATTGATTCTCTTCTCTCCCTCTGATCTGCTCATGCTCCCTATTGGCCAAACCCAACTGGAAGACAGGGAGATAGCAAGCCTGCTACCGATCCCACTCAGCTTAGTCTCTGGGGCATAGAACCAGGTGGAACATGATGGAGAATGGACTTGTAGGGATAAAAAGGAACATAGCCTGCATAGTTAATCTTCATTATGAAGGTCTTGCCTGAAAGATATGGTAGCATTTCCTCCTGAAAATATAACTGTCTTACAAAAAATGTTTTAGCCAGTTTTCACATTTTCATTAATATTACTTGATGAAGGTCATAGCCCATGTTCAGATGGACAGACAGAATGGTAGATTTGGACAGAGTTTAGTGAAAGATGATCTGGAGGAGGTATACAGAGTTAGGAGAGTACCCTCATGTTTTCCCTATTCAGAGATGGGATGGCAGCCTCAACTTACAGTTCAAGTTTGCTGTGAAAGGTAACTGGGCACCATAGAGCAACTTTAGATAGTCCACATTCTTGGGCATCCCCATAATCAAAAGAATGACTATTATCCTAAAGAAGTGCAAAGGCTGGCTAGTGGGTTGAATAGCCAGTTTTTGGTTTTGTCTGTTGTTGGTTAGGTGCTGTCGAGTCAGTATCTGACTCATGGTGACCCTATGTACAACAGCCGAAACAGTATTATTACTGCTTCTCTGCTACTCATAGTTTTCAATGGCTGATTGTTTATTGGGAGTGGGTTGCCAGGTCCTTCCAAGCCAACAGCACCTGGTGTTCCCAGGTGGTCTCCCATGCAAGTACTAACCGGGCCTGACCCTGCTTAGCTTCCAAGATCTGACAGGATTGGAAGCCACAGTGGTACTGCTGCAAGCCTTGGTTTTGTCTAGCTGGCTTTTAATCTCAGATTAATTATTCTCATTCCTTTGACTTTAGGACCAGGATTACTTGCTTTGATGTATCTAGATTAACCATTCTAATCTACTGAAAATGAATAAATCAACTGAATTGGATAAGTCCTCACAATTAGAGAAGTATTTGTGACAATAGGCAATGACAGTCAAAAGAAAATAAATGTGTAATACCACCCCTTTTCTGTGGACCAGAAAATTCCCTGGCTTGGGAAATATTAAGAAGAGTTGGATGTATAATAGAGAAGTAAGAAGCAGTGTGGTATACAGAAGAGCGCATGGACTTTGTAGTAAAGCGTAAAGGATCTCAGCTTGATACTGACTGTGAGCCATGGTAAATTACCAAATTCTGTCTGTCTCAGCTTTGCTCATGTGTAAAATAAGAATAATTTGACTTGATACAAAGTTAATTTATATCGTATATGCAAAATGAAAGCAATGCTTTCATCCAGTAGTCATGTAAATATTTGGGGGGCATATATCCATATTTTAAACAGCTTGATGCATAATTGGTAGACAAAAAATTGCATGTATTTAATGTATAGAACGTGATGAGTGGAGCCAAGCATGGTTGCTCATACTCATAATCCCAGCACTCAGGAGACAGAGGCAGGAGGATCTTGACTTGGAAGCTGCCCTGGGCTATGTAGTAAGACCTTTTCTCAAAACAAACAAAAAATGACTTCCAATTAGATAAGTGTATATACTCAATTAAAGCAAAAATATTATTTCACAGCTGGGTGTGGTTGCACATTCCCATATCCCAGGACTCAGGAGGCTGAGGCAGGAAGATCTATGTGAGTTTGAGGCCAGCCTCAGCTACATAGTGAGTTCCAAGCCAGCATAGGCTACACAGCAACACTTTATCTCAAAAAGTAAATTATTTCCGAACAACTTTGTTTAGGTATAATACTTAGGTATCATACACACTTAAAGTATATAATTTAATGAATTGTTACTGCTTACATGTATGAAACCATCACTATAATCATGATAATGAAGATATCCATCCAAGAGTTTCCTCATGCCCCATGATAATCTCTCCCTCTCATCCCATCTTGGCATAATCACATTGACACACACCCATGTTGCACATAACAGCTGTTTATTTCTTTAATTGTTGAGCAGTATTCTATTGTTAGTTGAGTTTGCTCACCCACTAGGGGATATTACTCATTAGTAGTGTAACAACAAATTTTTCCAACTCTGTGTTGCCACAGCTGACATGTCCATCTTCATCCTCCAGGTATGGCACAGTTTAGAAGAATTAGGTATAAATGCAGATATGACCATAGTTGAGCTTACTAATACCTGGTTTAGGTTGAGTCCAGAGCTGAAGTCTGGTTCCTTCTGCTTCTAGGCTTGCTTTTTTTCCTTACCATAAATAAAGAACCTGCAGGAAATAACCCAAATACTCATCAGTTGCTGAATGGCTTAATAAAACTGTGGCTTAACAAACTTTCCAATAAAAGGAATGAAGTTCTAACACATGCTACAGCACGCATGAACCCTGAAAATTTGCTAAGTGAAAGAAACCAGACACAACAGGTCACATATTGTGTGTTTTCATTTATTGAAATGTCTAGAATAGGCACATTTATAGAGACAGGAAGTAGATTAGTAGTTTCAGGAAATGGTGGGAGGGAGGAGAAAAAGGGGATTGACTGCTAATGGTTATGGTTTTCCTTTGGTTGTGATGAAAATGTCCAAGAATTTAGTAGTGGTGATGGATGCATAACTGAATATACTAAAAGAGTTATACTTTATGGCATTGCATTAAATCTCAGTAAAGCTATTATTTAAAAACAACATGAAAATCTTTGCTTGGGAAAAATATTCAAGAATGGCAATTAATTTCTCTTTTCTCATTTGGGAAAAAGAAAACTAAAGCTATTTACCTCATTGGTTGTGCTGCACCTGCATTTCCAGGTTTTGGGCACAAGGTAGGACTTTCTAGCAATAGGATATAAAAATGTGACATCTGAAAACAAATTACATTTGCCTGTAGGAGGACAACATGTCCAAAATACGTAAGCTGCAGTTGAGCCATCCCTGCTTCCAAGGAGCAGTCTGGTTGCACTTCTAGGACAGATGTGTTTGGGTTGTTGTGAGTCAGACTGGACTCAACAGCACCTAGCAACAACAACAATAGGAGGATAGGCGATAGTTCAGTATCATGTTGTTTTGGTTTACTTCAGATGATAAAGAGCCTGTAGCTACATTGACATTTTCGGTTTTCCTTTCCTTTTAAAAATAGTATACATTCCCATTCTGACCATCTATTCTTCCTTTCCTCTAACTTTAGTTAACTAGGTACAGGACATCCTGTCAGCAAAGCATCTTAGTTCAATCAGACTATGTGTCACCCCCCTAACAGCAGTAGATGGAATAGCGTAAATGAAGTAGAAGTCCAAATACTCAACATACCTGTTGGGAAGGAAAAGGAGGCAGCTCAGAATGAGCAATAATTCAGTGATTCAGTGAGTCGGTACAGTTTGTGTCTCAGGTAGTTATGGAGAATGGGAATAAGAACAGACTTGCTCCCCTTCTAATTGTCTTCCTTCAGCTGGTGAAACGTCACCTTCTTTAGAATCCTTTAACTGCTCCCTCCTGTGAACCAGGACCAACACTGAAATACCTGCCAGTAGACCCTTACTTACATTATTCCCAATAAACTGTGTTTTCCTGGGTACTTAAAGTTTATAACTAAAATCCTTCGCACTCCACTTTGAAAATCTTAGTAGCCAAGGTTTGGAGTTTTGGTGTCATTTAGTTAAGACATTAAAGTGAATGAAAGCTATTATTAATTAACCAAGGTAAAAGTAAAACCAGTATAATTCTATTTGGAAGTGTTACCTTTACTTTTTGCTGTAACTTGACAGATACATTTTTCCAAGGTGATCTGAAAACTTTTATATTATTGTACATTCAACTTGAGCTTTCTGTCCATTCTCCAACTTCTCCAAAGTTCTTAGTTTGTTAGTGATGATAATACTTGCTTTGCATGATGCAGTTATTTATTTCCTAGCCTATTGTTTTTCTTTGATTCTGTTATCATTTTTTGCCATTTTTTTTGTTGTTGTTTTATTATTTAATTGTAAGGTTTTTTATCTTGCTTAGGAATACTTCCTTTATCCAAGATAATATAAATATCCTACTTAGTGTTCTAATATTTTTAAAATATATTTTTTTCACATGTATAGAGTAAATCCATCTGGAATATATTGCTGTGGTTTGAAGATGATTATGCCCCTGAACTCATGAAAGAGTTTAATCCCCAAAGTCATGCTAATGGTATTAAGAGGATGGAGACTTAATTCCACTATGGTGTTCAGAGATCAGAACCTCTAGGAAATGATTAGATTAGGTTAGTTCATTAGTTAGCTCACATAATTAAATCTTGGTGGTTTTATAGAAGAGAGAAAACGATCATGGGACAGATATACATACATGGATTCCTACCATTAGGTGATGCAGTCACAGAGGGTCCTCATCAGAACCTGTGCCATGTTCTTTGAATTTCCAGCCTCCAAAACTGTGACCCAACATACCTCTCTTTTATGTATAGAGTAGCCAGCTTCTGGCATTTTATTATAGAAATGAAAAGATGATTGCATATATGCTTTGCATATGATGTGAAGTGTGAATATAACTTTGTTTCTCCAACTATTTCACCACATCTGATAAGAGATTAAGAAACCTCTTATATCTGCTGGATTGAAATACCACTTTGGTCATATATTGTTTCTTCATACATCTGGATAAATTTCTTTACTTTGTATTCTATTTCCTGGATCTATATTCTATCCCAGTGTCAATATATCCTAGTTTTATAGGAGTTTTATTTTAGATTTTAATATCTAGAAAAGCAAATAAGTCCTACTTACTCTTCTTCTTTTCCAATATTTCTTGTTATGATTTGGCATTTCTTTTCAATATAAATTTTAAAATCATTCTGGTATCTTCAAAAAAGGAAGAAACAATAACTGGGGATTCTGATTACAACTACATTGAAAACCATGTTTTATTGGAAAGGATCAACTTCTTTATATACTGTGTTTTTTCTAACTAAAAACCATGTCCAAGTCTTGTTTTATGCCCTTCAATAATATTTTATAATAGTTTTCAAATAGATTTATAGCTGCCTTTTAAAATGTATTTCTCAGAATAAAGTTTTGTTTTGTTTGGAGCTGGTAATTTGGTAAATGTCTATATATAAGATAAATATAAAAATATTTAGGTATAAAATATAGATAAATATAAAAATATATAGACTTTCTTCTCTTATTGCTCAAACTTGTTCTCAAACTAAAATACAGAGGAATCTCTAGTTCAGATTCACGGAGACAGATGTGATATGCTGGACTTAAGAAATATTAAAGAGTTTTATGCCAGTTGATCATTCCAACTTTGCTTCTATGGGTCAAAATTATTATGGATGAAGGCAACACTCTGAGATACCTGTGATTAAACATATTATTTCTTCTTTTAATTCTAGATCAGCCACAATTTTGCTAAAAGTAAAATTCTAATAGAGGAAACTATTATTGTATTTAAATTTAAATGTTATTTGAAGTATAATTTTATTTATTGTGCAAAGACTCATTTTTAAGATTAAAAAAAACCCATGATACATGATATTGGTAAATGAGGAATATGACTTATTGGAGGAAGTTTATCATTTGTTTTTTTTTTTAAAAATCCATAGTACTCTTGTATGTACTTATTTCTAAAGACTAGATTTTTTTTTTCCAGTACGGGGAGCTGAACCTGGAGCCTCATACATGCTTTTTGCTTTGTTCAACTACTGAGCCATATACCCAGCCCATTTTTTAGTTTGTATTTTGAGACAAAGTCTTGCTAAGTGGCCTCTGGCCTTGCACCTGCTATCTCGCTGCCTCTACGTCTGGAGTCACTGGGATTAAAGATGTGTACCACTGTGCCCTGCTCTAAAGACTAGATTTTATAAGTAGAAATATTATTACCTCTGGGAAGCTAATGACATATGTACCAGCACAGGTAGAATTCTGCATATTAAACCTATTTCAATACCAATGAAAATGTCTCAACAAAAATCTTCAACCACATAGTCTCAACATCCCAAAACACAAGTCAAAGAATAACTTTCAAAATAACTATTTTTTAAAGTTGTGATTCGTAAAAGCAAAACTAAAAGAATAGGAAAAAGGAGCAATAAATTTTAAAATTATGTCATACAAAACAACCAAGAAGTTTCAACAAGAATTTTACAAACTACTCAACTATAGTCTAAAGGAGAAGAAAGAAGATTAAAGCCATGAAAAGAAAGTTATGAAGTGAAAAATTGCAATTTCACAATTAAGGACATTTCTGGAAGTAGTGAAGAAAAGCACTTACATGGAGGACTCCTAACTACTTAACTTGTTGTTGTTAGGTGCCGTCAAGTCAGTATCAGACTCATAACGACCCTTATAGGGTTTTCAATGGTTGACTGTTTCGGGATTGCCTTGGGAGTGGATTGCCAGGTCCTTCTCCAACTACTTAAGTAGGGAAGCATATTTGTTAACTATACAGTCAAATAAAAAATTAGATGACATAAATAAACTTGTAAAAATAATGCTGGACCAAGATGATCCATTTCTAGAATGAAACACAATTTCTTAAAAATAATAAGAGTAAATACTTGAGTCAACAAAAGATAAATTTTTAAAAGTTAATACTTTAAGATATAACAGATTTCCAGAATTGAGTAAAGACTTGGCTTATATGTGTAGATTAACACGCAGAGAAAGATGCTAGGTAGGACATGTTCTTGTAACATTTTCAAACTTGAGTAAGGAAGAAATCCTAAAACATCTAGAAGGAAAGGCCAGATGACATTCCATGTACTGTTTGCAGATGCAGCCACTATTAAGACCATGAACTCCCCAAGGACATGAAGTAACATCTGCAACTGTATTTATGGAAAAAAATTATCCAAGCAAGATTGTCATTCATTTGGGAAAGCTACAGAAGGATTTTCACATATCTTACCAACCTGAATAGCCCTTGACCTTATACTTTCTGTTCTAAACAGGAACCTCTTCACATTGTGGCCTTCTTCTCAAGTCCTACTTTGAGGATGGGATACTAAAAACACTTACTAGGGTCTGACTGGGGTAGGTATATGGCAGAACAGTACAGACCTTCCCAGGAGAAAGATTGTTCTTATTGCTCTTCTCTTACTTCCTTGTCCTCATTTAATAAAAGTGAAAGATACAAGTCACATGAAAAAAAGCTTGAAAAGATTACTCATTAAAGAAAGAGAGAAAATTGTTAAAATAACAGCTCCAGCAAAAGCCTAGTAGAACAAACAAAACAGCCTCAGAGGACTGGGGAAAGTTCTTTGTCTGAATTAAACTACAAATGGGTAGGATGTGCACTGAATGCAAATGTGAGATTCACTGCAGAGCCCTCAGCACTGAAACTTGGCAACCTCTGAGGTGAAGGATGTCTTGACCACTCAGAGGGAAGCTTCCCAGCCAGCTGCCCCAGGGCCAAGTTACCAACTCCAAGCTCGTTTGACAGTCAACTATAGCACTTGGCCTTGTCAACTCTCTCTTTCATGTTCCTACTGCCATACCATGACTATTTTGCAGAAGCAAAGTAGGAAGATCCAGACCACTGAGTAGTAAAGAACCTTGGATCCTGGCATGCTTCCCCTCCAGTGGCAGTGAGGAGCAATGTGGGAAAGGGGGAGGAGATGCAGCTGTGATACTGTCTTCATGACGGACGCTGCCCTGTTGAGCTTTCTGGAAACCCACCTATACTCTAGAATAGACCTTCAAGGACCTGTGTCCCAGTATGTGAGACTTTCCCTTTGAAGACCACCCTTGTCTATACAACGTACTTCTGGTCCTGACCCGTTTCTGACTAATAGTTTGAAATTGAGATTATTTGGGGGAACTTGTTTATTTCCCCTCTCCCAGCCCATTTCTGCCCATTAGCTTTTGATTGGCCTTTCCTCTGTCAAATTCAGGCTGGCTCAGGCTCTGAAAGAGCCCCTCCCCTGGGGCTCCAGGCCCTAGGCCATATGAGCCCAGGCCTTAGTTAGAACTGAAGTAAAGGCAATAAAGAGAATTATGATTTATCTTCAAAGTTGAGGGCAGCAAAATGAATATAAATTTTTTTGAGTTTTTCCTAAAAGAGTGGTAATTTACCCATAACATTAAATTTACCATCTTAGCTATTTTTTTCTCCTTTGTTAGTAAATGATAATGCGGTACAGAGTAATATAGCAATGGCTTTTTCCATTATGGATTCTTTACATCACTTCTAGGGACACTTTCATTGACCCACAAAAGTTTGTGGAGCCCTATGGCTAGTATGTAGTTAAACTCTGATACTTATTTGGGTTATCTTCCACTATTTTTCCAACATACTCATGAAGTTGTGCTGTTTACATTGAAATTGACCTCTTGCCCTTCATCCCTCCTCCCCATTGACCCTGCTCCCCATCCCATCTTCTCCAATCTTCACTTCCCTCAGCTAGATCCCTCCCTCCTTCTTTCCACACTTCAAATTGTCTGTTCTACAGTAAGTTTAACTGTGCATTTTTTATATTTCAATTTATGTACAGGATTTTTTCCTTCCTTTAAGTATGATTCAGCACCCATGTATGATTGGGAACATATGGTATTTTTCTTTCTGGGCTTGTGTTCATTCACTTATGATGATGTTCTCCAATTCCATCCACTTTTGCTGCAAATGACGTTATTTCATTTTTTTAACTGCTGAGTAGTATTCCATTGTGTATATGTACCATAATTTTTTTATCCATTCTTCTGCTCGTGGGCACCTTAGTTGATTCTTTGCTATTGTGAAGAGTGCTGCATTGAATATGGAGATGCAGGTGTCTCTGTGGTTTGACGACTCATCTCCCTTTGGGTATATTCCCAGTAGTGGTATAGCTGGGTTGTATGGCAGTTCTATTTTTAGTTTTCTGAGGTATCTCCATATTGATTTCCAAAATAATTGAACTAATTTACAGCCCCCCCCAACAATGTAAGATGGCTCCCTTTTCTCCACAACCTCACCAGCATTTGTTATTGTTTGTTTTGTTGATCTTGGCTACTCTTATTGGAGTAAGGTGGAATCTCAGAGTTGTTTTGGTTTGCATTTCTCTAATACTCAGGGATATTGAGAATTTTTTTCATGTGTTTCATGGCCTTATGAGCTTCTTCATCTTAGCCATTTTTAAGTGTACAGTTCAATAGCATTGAATACATTCACATTATTGTGTAACCATCACCACCACCCACCTATAGACATCTTTTCATCTTACAGAACCCATTAAATAATAATTCCATATTCCTCCTTCTGTGCAGCCCCTGGCAACTGTCATTCTACTTTCTGTCTATGAATTTGATTACATACCTATAAGTAGAATTGCACAGTATTTGTCTTTTTGTGCCTAGCTCATTTTACATAGCATGATGTCTTCAAAGTTTATCCATTTTGTATTATGTGTCAGAATTTCCTTCTTTTTAAGATTGAATAATATTCTATTATAAGTATATATTTTATTTTGTTTATTCATTCACCCATTTAGTGGACATTTGGGTTCTTCCACACTTTAGATATTGTGAATATTGCTGCTGTGAACATGGGGTATGCAAATAATATCTTCCAGATTCTACTTTCAAACCAGGTATGGTGGCACACACCTGTAATTCCAGCACTGGAAGGCTGAGGCAGGAGGATCACAATTTTGAGGCCAGCCTGGGCTACATAGTGAGATCCAGGCCAAATGGGGCTACATAATAAGACTCTGTCTCAAAAAAGAAAAAAAATAACAATAACAAAAAAGGATTATGTTTTCAGTTCTGGGCATATACTCAGAACTGCAATTACTGGGTCATGTGATAATTCTACTTTAATTTTTTAAGGAACCACCGTATTAGTTTTCATAGCAGCAGCACCATGTTACATTCCTACCAGTAGTATACAAGCGTTCTAGTTTCTCCATATTCTTGCTAATACTTGTTATTCTGTCTTTTTAAAAAGTAATAGCTATTCTAATGATAATTAAATGACATCTCATTGGTTTTGATTTGCATTTCCCTAATTATTAGTGATATTAAACATGTTTTCATGTGTTTATTTGTCACTTATATATCTTCTTTGAAGAAATAACACCTCACTTTCTCATTTTTGAGTTGTGTTTTTCTGGTGCTATTATTGAATTGTAGAAGTTCTTTATATATTATGGATATTATCCCTTTCTCAGATACAGAATTTGCAAATATTTTCTCTCATTCCATGCATTACCCTCAGTGAACAGAAGTTGATTGTGACCCTTAGTGAACAGAAGTTTTTAATTTTGATGTTGCCCAGTTTAATTGTTATTTCTTTTGCTGCTGTGGAAAGTACTTTTTTTCCTCAGTCATGAAAAAATGTATCCTCTTCTTGAACACATGGAAATATGCAGTAAAAATTGAGAAATCAGCTGGGTACCACAATACATGCCTGTAATCCCAGCTACTTGGGAGGTGAGGCAGGAAGATCACAAGTGCAAAGCCGGTACAACTTAGTGAGACCTTGTCTCTATATAAAATGTAAATAAGGGGCTTGGGGTGCAGCTCAGGGGTAGAACACTTGCTTAGCATGCAGAAAGCCCTGAGTTCAACCCTCTAGTATGGAAAGGAGAAACACCTGAGAAATCAGAAATTAGACCATTATTATCAGTCATTGAAAACCCTATGAATAGCAGAGAAACACAATAATATTGTTTCACCTGTTATACATAGCGTAGGTTTGCTGTCAGTGGGACAGACTTGACAGCACCTAACAACAACAATACAATTATAAATGCCAGATACTATGACCATAGCACCACAATGCAAAAATAATGGCAATTAAAAAAAAATTATATTTAAAATCATTGGGCCGTAGCCAAATAAGTACAAATGGAGAGATACGTTGCTTACAAGATCATTTTATTCTCTATTCCTTTATTCCCTTAAAGATAACTGTTAAATAGACACGAGAAGGGAGGACAGTGCTTGAGAAATGGAAGAGAAAAAAAGGGCAGTGCTTTTTGGAGCACTTGCAATCTGTTACTTTACAAATTTCATGCAGTAGGCCTGCAAAAGGCTGTTAAAATTTCTGAGGCTTAGGCTCCATGTCTTGCTTCCAAACTTACTGGGGCTGGGTTGGGAACCAAAAGGCTGTCTTGTTCTGTTTTATTCCTAACCTAGCACCAAGTTACCTAATGTTAACCAAGTTAACAATTTCAACTGAACTATTGATAGAACACTTTATAGAATGTAACAAAATTATTTTAAAACTAATTGATAAGAATTACCTTTCAAATATCAAAGAAATAGCCAAGGAAGAGTAGCCCCTCCAGATATTACAAATGTATTATAATCTCTCACAATTCAAAATGATGTGACATAGATAGAATCACAAATGGAAACACTGATTATTAGAATAAAAGGCTCAGGAATAAATTTTCATATGGTTAGGATTTAATATATAATACTTGGGACTTAAAAACAATGAATAGGTAAAGCAATTCATTGTTTTATTGAGTTTATGGTTAAGTCTGCATTTACAAAAAGTAGTAGATCAGATTCCATAAGGGCTAGTAGAAGTTTTATGTGACCCAAGGGGTATGTGTGTGTGTGTGTGTGTGAATGCTTCCATTGAGACATAGTGGCTACAGTTTCCTAGGAAATTTCCCGTTCCCTACACTCTTCATCTTGTCAGATGTGGGCTTCAGCATAGGCCTGGCCCATTCGTGAGTGACTCTTGATGGCATGTGTCAGAATCACCTGGAGGTCTTGTTAAAATGTAAGTTCCTGGGCCCCAGCTAGGGATTCTGCTTCAATAATCTGGGATGGGACCCCAAAATATACTTTTCCATCAAGTTCCCAGACGAAGTGTAGTTCGTCAACCTGAGTTGAGTACCTAAGTTGAGTCAAGCATTGTAGAAGCTTTTATATTTTTAAAAGAAACCTCTGTTTTACAGAGTATTTTGGGCTCTTGAACTTAATGAAAAAATTGAGTCTGTACTTTCTATGATTTTTTTCGGTTTCATTTTTCTAGTTCTATATTTTTATTGGATTTTATAGCAGCATTGGTCCACAAGGCATTGGAAATTAAAAACAAGCAAATGAACAAAACCATGTCTGCAACCTGGGGTGGTTTGCTGATATTTCCCTTGGTGAAATCACACGATCTGGGATTGGCCTCAGCCTGTAGGCCCAGAAACTGGATCTCGTAAAAGAACCAGAGTTGATTTAAGCATAACATAGTCACATGCACAAAGAACTAGAAGGTAAACCCACTCATGAAGTTAGATGTTCACTGAAAGTCATTCTGTTTCTTGGGTGCTATATTTGCAGATCTCCACCACCACCTGTAAGGCAATTTTGAAAAAGTTAAGGACTTGCATCTCACACAAATACATAACAAGCACATGTCAAATCATTAAGTCATTAGGAGAAATGCCAATGAAAAGTCTGATTTAAAGAACGCAGGAGACTGAAGTATATAAAGTGAAGGAAAGAATGCAGAAATAAGGTTGCCAAGTTATAGACAAAACTGGTTAATGTCCTACACAGCAAGAAAACCATCGTCTTGGGTGTTATTTTTTCACTGAAATAATTTGCATGCCTATCAGACAAAAGTAATTTGTAGCTTATCAGTTCTTTATAAGTGAACATCTAACTTTACGAGTCTGGGCTCTAATCTATATTAAATCAAAAATGTTCCTCTACCAGATAGCCTGGGCTCAAGTATGGCATTGAAAAGGCACACGGTAATCTTTCTGCCATGTTTCTGAGCTTTGGGAAATTTTTGCTAACAGATGGAACAGTTTTCCTCCCAGAGAGCCATTCTATTTCCTTGTTTCTATGTTCTCTGGAAGAGGACCGTGATGAGACTGGGGGCAGAGCAGAGAGAACCTTTCACCTACCTGACTTCTTCCCAGCTGCAGTGATGTGACCTTAAAGAGGTTAGGGATCGATCAGTTGTCTAATTGCCAGAAAGAGTAGCCCAGTATTCCTAATTGAAGAACACTGATGGTGTAATTGTACCTGCTGGCATTTAAATGCTCTCAACAGCTGACTCAGGGTTTTGTTTATTTAGGTCTGATAGTTAGTATAGGCAAATCTCTAACTTGGAAGACGATATGAATGTGCTCCCGCATCCTCCCATGCTAACCATCTAAAATATTTGAAAATACTTAGGATCTGCTATCTAAGCAGATGAGAAATCTGCAGGAGGTATGTTTCCGAATTATCATTTTATGTAAATCTTTTATTTGAGGGCAGCCAGTGCTGGTGTGTGTCAGATCTGCACTGGGCTTTAACATACTGAAATGATTTTGTAGCAATTGGTAAAGAAAAATGATCTATTCATTGAGACTACAAAGTGCCCAATGACATCACACATCAGTGGCCATGAGGATGGGAATGGGCTGGGGAGCAACTCCAGCACAGACCCTAGAGGCTTCTGGCGGCCATTAAGTGGTCTGAGAGGCAGCGGTGGAGGTTCGTGCTGCCTCCTCCATCTGCCCCTGAGTTGCCATGGGCAACAAAGCAGGCAGAATTGGCAAGAGTGTTTTGGGGATGGAAATGAGGTGAAGAGCCAGTGGTGGGCTTAGCTGCAACAGAAATACTGGCAATTTAATGACAGCCAGTGTAACAGTGAAGTCATTAATAGTGTTCTTCTTGGTCTGAACAGGGCATCACCTAGCTACATCAATGAAGATCACAATAGCACTTTGTAAACCTCAGCAGATGATTTGAAAATGTCTAGATTATGTTGGCAAATTATTTTCTCCATAATGTATCACTTATGTACATTTTAGGATGCAGTTAACTTAGCATATAAAAGCAATATTAAATGTATTTTGGTTAAATATTTTTGGCCTATTACATTACATATTGACGTTTGATCTTGCCAAGTGTTAATTATTTTTATTTTTAAGCATGACTTTTCTGACTATATAAAAATTAAAATTATTTGATCAAATCAAGACTAAAATTATATTGGCAACATAGCAGATAAAGACTTACTGTCTAGATTTACATAAAATACTAATTTGAAACTAAAACGATGGCATAAGCCTCCAGGAAATGACAGTTGAATTTTAATAGGCAGTTTGTAAAAAATAATGGTACAGGAAAGGTTTCTAAGGACAGGAACAGTGGTTGGCCTGGGCCTGGCTTCCATGTCTACCTGGTAGGGACTAAATATATGTTAATTGGCTAATGAGTAGCTGAATCAATATGTGAAAAGCTCTTCAACCTCCCCAATAATTAAGTAAATGCAGTCTAAAACAATAATGAGATATAATTTTGCACCTATTAATTAGCAAAATTGAAGGAATAAAATCCAATGCTGGAGAACTACTGGGGAGACAGGAAAGCTCACCATCCCTTTCCAAAAAGATCTGTTTATTTAGTTCCTGCAGTCAGGGATGCTCCCTTTCTTCAATCCATTTTAAAGATCATTGTTTGCAGGAGGCTATTTTTAATAGCAAAACTTAAACAGTCTGAACATTTCAAATTGGAAGTCATTCTTTTTCAATAAAAATTTCAAATCTGAGAATACTAGCTGATAGGAGATAACCTTTTAACATCCGTTGTTTGAGAAGGCTATTAATTGGAAAATGTTTTAAGTAAATTTGCCTTCGATCTATCGAAGTGCCATCTAATGTGTGTGTGGAATGCACTCAGCCTGCTGGAGAATCCTTTGCAGGATTCCTTGCCTTCTTTACTAAGCTAGGCTGGAGGTGCAGGCATGGCAGGTCCTGGATTTCATTCAGGTTGGCAACTCTGCCAAGTCTCCTTGGACCAAGCTGGCGCAAGACAGTGGTGCAGTGGGAGTGATTGGTTTCCTCCAGACATGCTGGGCCCACTTCTCTGACCTCTCATTGATTTTAGAGGCGCTGACTCATGCACATATTTTTTTTTTCATTTATACAAAAATGTACATGTCCCCATCATTTTGCACAGAAGGGAAAAGCCATCCTAGAACTAACTATATGATCGGATGCTTATGCCTGGATTCAAAACCATTGAAAATAAGGGTCTTGAAGGGAAACAGGGCAGCAATAACAGCAGAAAGGATTTCTGCAATGAGACCTCATTTCCCCTTCTGCACTTGACATTAAGGAAAGTTAAACTACATCCAGAAGGAGTCCATTTCCTCTTTCATCAGGGATCCCACTTAACAAGGAAATAATAGATTTTCCCCAGTGTGGTGTTCTTTTCTCTTTGTTACAGTGTTGTCCTGTGACATCTAATTTGAACCACTCTCTGACTCACTAATGTTAACAATTAGTGGGTCAGGTAGAAGGAGCAGAAATCTTTTATAAATCACAGGACTGGAGGCTGGGTGTGGTGACCCAGGCCTCTAATCCCAGCGACTTGAGGGGCAGAGACAGGAGGATTACAAGTTTGAGGCCAGAGGCAGCCTGTGTAATTTAATGGGACCTTGTCTCAAGATTAAAAAATGCAAAAGGGGCTGAGTGTGCAGCTCAGTGATTGAGATCACGAAAAGAATGTCCAAGGCCCTGGGTTCAGCCCCCCAGTACAGCAAAAGCAAAACCAAAACCAAAAACAAACAACAACAACAAAAAAACACGGGACTTGAATTTGAAGGTTTGATAACCAAATCAGTTATTGGATCACATGACCTGCTTTGGATTCAGTCCTCTGGCCTCATCCTTCATGGCATCTTGCTGAGGGTGGAACAAAATGACTCACGCTAACTTGATTTGCCAGTCTTTACCATTTGGGGTTGGTGCAAAGAGGAAACCAATTCAATACTAGTTTAGAGTGTGAAGAAGGATGTATAATTTGGGGAACAGGCACGAAAACTTAGAGATTTAATTGGGTTCTGTGTTATCTATAGTTGCAAAGTAGCCCAAGCTTAGTATCTTAAGACAACAAACACCCTCTATCAGTTTCTGTAGGTCAGGACCGAGAAGGGCCTTTGCAGGTAGCTTTGGCTCAGGAGCTGTCATGAAGTTGAGTTAAGCAGCAGTCCTCTGAGGCTTGACTGGATCTGGAGGATCTGATTCCAGGCTCATTCATCTGGCTGTTGGCAGGAAGCCCCAGTTACTCACCACAGGGGCTTCCATAGAAAACTCATGACCTGAGTTTCCCCAGAGCAAGTGATCCAAGAGGGACAACCCAAGACAGAAGCAGCCAGTATTTTATAAACTAATTTTAGAAGTAACATACCATCATTTCTGCTGTTCTGTTGGCCACACAAGATGTGAATACCTGGAGGCAGGATTCTTGCAGGACATCTTGGAGGCTGGCTACCACAGGTCCAAACGAATAGCTTTTCTAGAAACCACAGAGAATTGCATTCCTTCTAAATCTGGTGCTTTGTAAGAGAACAGACACTTGATCAAGGTAATAATAATTTATCATATTTTTAAAAACAATTTTATATCTTTGTTTTAAAATATAAGATTTGGGGCTGGGTGTGATGGTACACTCTATAATCTCAGCTATATGAGAAGCAAAGGCAGGAGGATCAAGTGTTTGAGACAGCCTGTTTAACTTAATGAAACCCTGTTTCAAGATAAAAAATAAAAGTGGGCTAGGAGTGTAGCCCAGTGGTAGACCACTTGCAAAGTATGTGTGAGGCCCTGGGTTCAACCTCTAAGTATGGCAAAAAGATAAATACTGAATAAATAAATAAATAAAATTTGACATATTTAAGCAAAATAGACATGTCTATAAATAATAGATACTATATTATAATATAGAAATTGAAAGTTCCATGTGAACCTCATATCTATAGTTATTAACATATATATCGCCATAGAATACATTTACTTAAGAACTGTTCAGTCTTCTAAATCTTGCCCTTTTCCTTTAACAAGTACATTGTGGATGTCTTTTAATGTCAGTATGTAAACCTGTTCTTTTTATTGTTGTTGTTATTGTTAGGTGCCGTCGAGTCGGTATCCAACTCATAGCGACCCTCTGTACAACAGGGGAAACACTATTGTCAGTGCTTCTCTGCCGTTCATAGGGTTTTCAGTGGCAGATTGATTTTTGGGAGGGGGTTGCCAGGTCCTTCTCCCAGCCTACAGCTTCTGGTGTTCCCAGGCGGTCTCCCATCCAGGTACTAACCAGGCCTGACCCTGCTTAGCTTCCGAGATCTGACGGGATCGGATGCCACAGGGCTACAGCTGCAAGCTGTTCTTTTTATTGGCTGCATAATATTCCATTGAATGACCATAGCCAATAGAATAACTTTTCCAGAACTATCTAACTAATCCCTACTGTTAGACAGTTGAGTTTTCCCCTCTTGTTTGATAAAATAAGAAGCATGTTTGTGTATATATCTTTGCATGTTCTATGAGAATTCTTCAGAGTAAATTTTCACAAGGTGAATTCTTAAGTGAAAGAGTAGTTGCATTAAAAATTTACTAGATATTGCTGAGTCATCTGCTAAGAATATTGTACCCCATTTCACACTTTCCAAAGGTGACAAATGTTGCCAGTAACCACCTCCTAGGGTCAGCATCACTTTACTCTGATGTACTTTGCTGTGATTTTTAAGGAAGGCACAATGTGAACTTGGTAGAAGAATTTAAGAACTGCCCCCTGCCCCCGTCCCCCCCCCGCCCGCAAAAAAAAAAAAAAAAACGGGAAAAAAAGTGCAGTGGTAAGCTCAGAGCATCTACAAGGGAGTGGAATAGTTGTGTGAGGGTAACTCTTCAACAGGGTGCCCCCTATAGTACTGCCTTCAGCTCCAGAACCTGAACATGGGTTGTTTCCTGGCTCCCCTCCTAATAAGTCAAAGCTGCTGTCTTCTTGCTTCCGTGTATCCACTGGTGAAGATAGCAATAGCTGGAAGTGGATTGTAGAAAGCCAGCTCTCCTTAGTTCCTCCCAATACCTGCCAGCATTCCTTCCTGAAAATCTCACTACTGCTGGGGCTGATGCCTTAGACACAAGATTCTTTGAAGAGCACACAGATCCTCTTGAGAAAAGCAATGCATCGATATTAACCACTAATGTATAAGCAAGTTTCATATTTCACAGAAAGTAAAGATAGCAAGATGCTTACAGAATGAAATTCATTCATTTATTCATCTAGTGACTAGTAAATATGGAGCACCCATCGTGGACCAGAAGGCATGAGCGGCCCTGCATATATAATTATGAGTGAAAACAGGCACTAACATGAAGCTTCCTGTTCAGTGAGAGAAACAAACAATAATCAAATAGTCACAAGTATGTATTTATAAGCAATAATTATATCTAGGACGTGAGCATTATTTCAGAGAGCCACGAACATAGAGATCTAAAGGGTAAATTTGAGTCCACTGAGAGAGCTACTGAGAGAATCATGCCAGGCAGAACAAAAAGTAACAAGGAGCATGCATGCAAAGGCCCTGAGGCACAAAAGAGTTGGGCTGTCTGAGAAACTGAAAAAGGCCAATGTAGCCAGAGGGAGTCATAGCAAGAAAGGAGGCTAGGAAAGGAGTGAGGAGCCAGATTGTGCAAGACCTACACATTTTGCTGGAGGGAGTAACTTGGAAACAAGAGGTTTAGGATCTGGATGTGTTCCAAAGGGCAGCTTTGGAGGGGAGGGATGGTGATGGTCATTGAGCTGGCTGGGAGAGACCTCAGCTGGGGAAGAAGCTCCTAGGGGCTGTATTAGCCAGGTAGCTCCTGGCTATAATTGTCTGCATAAGCTTGATGGGCACAGCCCCGTTGTGCTGGGACTCATGAGTGTTCATTGCACGCAGTACAGTGGCTGAACGGTCTGGCCAGAGCCTTTCTTTCTACCCTCATGGACTTGAAAGTCTGTGCTCCACTTTGCCTTCCAGCCACCTGGGAAGATTCCAGCAAAAGTCCACACTGCTTCTATTAACTGAATTACAGAAGAAAGGCCCTGGTGCATTCAGTGAGCCTTAATCCATCTCCACATTACCTGAAATCGTGCGGCATTATACCAAGCCCACGGCACATGCCTGCAAAGCAGCACTTAATTGACATAATGTGGGTCATCTGTCTACATGGAATTGGCTGGCAGAGCCTCCAGAACAACCTACTTTCCCTCCCTTTTCCTTTAGCTTTTGAACTTCTGAAATGTATCACTGCTCCTCAGGTTGGTTTGGAGCCATTATTTAACAAAGAGTCATTACTGAATGAAGTCTGAGCTTCTGGCATTAGAATGTGCCTAGCAGTGCCATGGGAGGTGAGAGGAATGTGGTCAGGGCCTTGGGAACTGGATCAGGGCCTGTTGGTGCTGCTCGCCCAGGTGGTCAGCATCAGCGTCTGCAAGAATAGAAGACAAAAGTGCAAAAGTGTAGCATGATTTGGTATGGTGCTGTCATGGGGGCCATGTGATAGGTAAATATACTGAAGAGGTGAAAGAGTACAGCAGTGAGCACCTCTATACAAGCCACCTCCAATTAGCCCGTCGCTTCTGCTTTCCCTGTCCCTCGGTCTCTTCCCACCATCTTCAAACATTTCACCAGTTGCATCCCCATGAAAGCAGGACTGTAGGATACACAGGTTCAAGGCCCAGCAGAGGAAATGAGACTCAGCACTTTTACTTAAATATTTATTTTCTCTTTTCCCAAGCAATCTCCTACCTCAAGGAAGTAATACAAAAAAACAAAAGCCAGCCCGGCAGCCAACCTTCAGGCTGCAGCGTTCAGGCACTGTTGCAGGGTAGTGGAGAAGAGAGCACTAGGGTGCCCTTGTTCTGTAGGCAGGACTGCGGGCTCTCCTTACTTTCTGTCCCCACCCCTCCTGCTGCCTGCACCCTGTATGCTGCAATCTTCAATTCCCTTGGGCCAGCCTGCTACAGAGTGGGTCGTGACAACATTCCCCCCGTCACTGATTCCACTCGCTTGGGAGAGACTCACTTCCTGCTGTTGCTACAGCTGCCCTCGTTAGTGGAGGCTCCTGAGGTCTTTCCTTGGGTACCTGATGCCACTTGCAGGGCAGAACCCCACGTAGGGGTTGAATCCTGTCTTCTTTGATTACAGCTGGGCTTCTTCAGACAAACCAGAAGTGCCTGGGGACAAAAACCCCCAAAACAGGACTGCACGATTGACCCAATCTGACATTCCCGAGCAAGTTACTCCCTGAGGAGTGACCAGCCTAGATTCTTCCTTCCAAGATGTCAGTGAGTCTAATAGGAGGCCAAAGGCACCACCCAGGGGAGCAAGATCACGTGGGCAGTCCTTCACAAAATCCTTGTGGAAGAGATTATGCTGCAATTGTAGGATTTCACTGTAGCCAGCATAAAGGTCAAGGTTTTTTGCTTGCATTTTTTTTTAAATACTTTTGCAGATGGTACTTAAGTGACAATCATCTTCTGATTTTTGAGAATGTAGTAGTTCCATTTCTGCTCATGTGTATATCTGTCACCATATTTATTCCAGGTAGATCCTGCCAGGCATGGCTGGGTCATTGGATAGGACTCATTAGGCATTTTATGAAGGGCAAGTCAGACTAAGGAAGGAGAGAAGAGGACTGCCATCTCTGGCCACTTCATTTGTCTGAAAAAAATATAATAATGAAGAAATACTTGCTACAGTCACCATAGCTCCCACTTCCTCCTTTTCCCCTGAATCTTTTTGCGGGATCCTCAGCTGAGGGTGCCCGGGGCAGGGAGGGATTCCAATAAATGCTTACTGCTTTGGCAAGCAGCGGCATCTAACAACAACAGCACCTTTGGCAAGAGGCTTGATAAATCATCTCTGTGTTACGTCCCATGTAACGGGATCTGATCATAATGTGGTGTCAGCAGTTCTTATCTATTTAAAGCATTAACCAGACCACATGAGTAATGTGCTTCAGGTGCTTATCTCTAATTAATTAATTCATTTGTAAGTGAAATACCTAATTAAAGCAGTCTCAAGGAGCTCCTTTGCGGCCCCGATCTGGTGGGTCCGGTAACAGAGAGAGATTTTGCTGATGAAGTATGTTGTACTGGTCCCCATGGGATAGTTTGCTCTATCAGAAGTCAGTTGGAGGGTGTTTCACCTTTGCTTTAAGTGTAATGCTGGTTGAACTGGTCTTAATGTTGACCAGAGTCACTCATTTACAGCTCTGGAAGAAATCTGAAGATGGTATGATTGGAGTCTCTCTTAATAAAATAAGGGGCGTGTACAAAGACAATACATGTCCTGGTATCATGGCCAGTAGCCACACAAGCTGCCATCAGGAGGGGCCAAAAAGCCTGTCACCTCATGACTGCTTCGGTTTGCCCTCAGATCATTTTTTTCTACTTGGGAGTTTGCTTTGTCTTTAGCTTATCTAAAAACTGGAACCTACAGGGTTTACCACTGTGCCTCAGCTCTTCAGAAACATTGACTGTGTGTCGATCTTAAGCATAGCAATCACTTCAATTATCTGTTCCCTGTACTCCATTTCATCTCCTTGTTCTTTTCTTAAAATAAGGGTGGCTGTTGTTGTTAGGTGCTGTCAAGTTTGGTCCAACTCATAGCGACCCTATGTACACAGAAGGAAACACTCCCCAACACCGTGTCATCCCTGGCACTATGTCATTGCTTCTCTGCTATTCATAGGGTTTTCAGTGGTGAATTGTTTCAGGATTGTTTCAGGAGAGGGCTGCTTCATACTTCTCCCATTTTTGCAGTGCTGGGGATCAAACCCAGGGCCTCAGAAAGCACAAAATAGCACTCTACCAACTGAGCTAAACCCCAGCCCAGGATCAACCTATCAATATTGTCATTTTCAGAGAAGGAGGCATTAGAAATTCATAGGGTAAGCTGGACACATTGGTTTACGCCTGTAATCCCAGTGGCTCGGGAGGCGGAGGCAGGAGGATCACAAGTTTGAGACCAGAGGCAGTCTGCGTAACTTAGTGAGACCCTGTCTCAAAAAGTAAAAAAGTGGGCTGAGGGCGCAGCTCAGTGGCTCAGCACTTGCAGAGCATGCAAGCGCGAGGCCCTGGGTTCAACTCCCAGTACTGAAAAAAAAAAAAAGAAATACATAGGATACAGTGGGACTACCAAAGAATATAAAAGTTAACCTCAAAGATAAAGCTTGAGAACAGGAGCCTCTTCTGTATATTTCTTTGTCCTCTCCTATGCAACATGTTACATACAGTAGGCACCAAATATACAGAGAATGATAGAGCCAATGAGTGAAATCATGTATCCTTCTATCCATGTAATCCTTTTATTTTTGTGTGAAATTTGTGTTGAGTGATTGCTGAAGATATCCAACGAAGGGCTAATGTTAGAGGGAAAGTCGTATGTTACATCTATTATTTTAGCCGGAAGAAAATACAGAAATTGAGTGGGTGCTGGAACACACCCATTATTTGCCCCCTGGAGAGAGATGAGATAGTTGAGAATGGTGCACTGTCAGTGTAACAGGGTGGGAAAATTTGTGCATTGGCTTCCCACAACGCCGATTTGTGCTGAGTTATTTCATACTCTAGTCTCTGGCCTGCAGCTGTACCACTGTGGTGTCCAATCCCATCAGATCTCAGAAGCTAAGCAGGGTCGGGCCTGGTTAATACTTGGATGGGAGACAGCCTGGGAACACCAGGTACTGTAGGCTTGGGAGATGGACCTGGCAACCCACTACCAAAAAACAATTCCCCATTCAAAACCCCATGAATAGCAGAGAAGCACTAACAATAGTGTTTCGCCTGTTGTACGTGGGGTCACTATGAGTTGGACGATGACTCGAGGGCACCTAACAACAGCTAGTCTCTAGGATGCCAGTGTTTTATATGCTAAACTGTGAAAATTCTCCATGGAAATAATTCTGAGGAAAAAAAAAAAGGAAATTAATCCAATTAAAGACACGACCCTAGGAGAAGAGGATTTGTAGCAGGCTGAAGTTGTACCAGTGGGTGTGGCCAGTGAGAAGGAGGGAACCAGCCTAGGAGTGCTACCTGCTGGATGGTGGGGACTGTGACGACCTCCTTGGGCGAGTGTCCAGGGGTCTCAGGGGCACAGTGTGATGACCAGGGGATGTCAGGAAGTGGCTACTGTCCCACCCTTCCCAGTAAAGCCTGGACACTGCCCAGAAGGGTGAGGAAGAAACAGTTTGTCCATAGTTGCCCTTACTGAGCCCCAGAAGGAAAGAATGTACTGGGAAATTGCATCCTATTTGTCAGGCCTTCGCTCTGCAGTCACCTCTGCAATCTTCCTGTGAGGTCAGCGTCCTCTGGGGGATTAGAGGCAGTTGGAACCTCAGCCTCAGGCCAAGGTTATTAGAGCCGTGTCTTTTCTATCACTTACCATCCCGCAGATAGAATAAATCCTGCACACACCAAATTTCCTCTGATTAAAAGTATTTCCAATTAATCAAAGGAGATTTATCATTCCCTGAAAGTAAGTCAGGCTTTAAAGAAAAAAAGCCATACCGTTGAGCTCTTTAGTCCTGATTACTTTAATCACAAAAGAAAAATCTGAATATTTTTTAAAGACAGGCTCTCACAATGTAGTCCAGGCTGGCCTCGAACTCACGATCCTCCTGCTTTAGTCTCCTGAGTGTGTGCCACCATGCCTGGCTGAAAATCTTAACTTTCCATTATCATTATAATCATCAGATACATTGTATTAAAAACTAGCAAGCAAACTTTACCCATGCCTCCCAAAAAGGAAGAAGGAAAAAGGTAGAGGAGCATGAGCCAGAAGTGATAGGAGCAAAAGAGTGGGGTAGAAGCAATTCCCAAAGCATTTTTACTTAACAGGCCAAAGATACCTGCCATGTGGGTGACCTAAGAGCTTTGGCCATGTGTCAAGATATCTTGCATGCTAGTAGAAAGCTGCATTACCTCTGCACCACGAGGAGTGTCGGCTAATTTCACTTCTTAGCTGTCCTTATGTAGACATATACCTCACTGAGAGCATTTCTCAAAGATATTTATGTCAGTTTTGTCCTTTCCTTTGGAAACAAAGGGGTAGATTTTTCAGTTTCATCTTGATAAAATGAGGCAAAGCATTGAGTTCAACTTTTAAAAATGTCTGCCCATCCCAACTTACACAAAGGTATTTTCTAAAAATAAAAGGGCAGTCATTCATCTCTGGCATAGTCCCATGAGAGCACTGACCTTTTGTTTGCAGCTCTTTCCAATGATTTGTGCTTCCTGATGTAAGTAAGCAAATAAATACATATGCTAGCATATAAAAGGCGAAAATAAGGCACTTTTTACTCGGAACTGTAGAAGAAAACCGAGGCAAACTGTTACTTTGCCACAAAATCTACTGACTTGCGTCATATTACCTTAATTGTGACAGGGTTAAAAAAAGTGTTACTGTTTTTAAGAAATTCTAATGTGTCATCATCAAGGAAATAGAATTTAGAAATTTTTTTACATATCATCAAGGAAATAGGATTTAGAAATTTTACTTTGATTCAGCTAAGGAAAAATCTTTGTTAATTTAAATTCTATTAATGCACAGTTTATTTCCGATGGGGATTTGAATGACATTTTACACAACAAAGCTGTTCTTTGTAGACAATGCAGGTGATAATGATGCAGTAATTACAACACAGGACTGTAAGAACAATGTTTCAACTGTTAAGAGAATAATTCATTTTTAAACATCTTTAGAATTTGTTCTTAAGCCAGGTATGGTTGCACACACTTATCAGCACCAAAGAGGCTGAGGCAGGAGGATTGTGAGTTTGAGGCCAGTCTGGACTATATAATGAGACCCAGATGAAGAACAGGAAGGAAGGAAGGAAGGAAGGAGGGAAGGAAGGGCGATAGTTCCTTACATATAATTAGTGAACATGCCAAACAAAAAATGATTTTATGTAGTCTTTTAAGCAGGACGCCGAAGAAGTATCTCATAGTAAACTTTGCTCATATACTGAGTTACCCTCTGAATTTAAAATTAATGCACTTAATCCCAATAGAGTCCATAATTTAGATGCTTCCTACTGGCATTTTTCTTTCTAGTTAATTTGGTGATTGAAGTTTAACAGCATAAGCCGGTCATACCTAACTTGGTACTTAGAGGGTTCCTCCTGGACCCTGAATGAAAGGTAGATTTAAAAGTCAGCTGAGCTTCTGCTGATTGAGACTTTACTGGAATATGTTCTGCCCTACTAACAAATATGGTCCAGGCGCATGGTAGAGATCATAAGAACTGAACAGTTGATGTTTATTAGGCAAAATATGGAGCAGTCTATGATCATCTTTTAAACAGTGTTACTGAGACTCTGGTATAAAGTCATTTAAAACAATTTTAGTTGAACACCTATTGTGTACCAAGCTCTAGGTATTCACATTCAAACCAGCATGGCCCCTGTCCTCATGGAGCTAGGTGGGGAGATAGGAAATAAACATGTACACAAATTAGATATATAATTGCAAATTGTGACACAGACAAACTCTGTAGGGCAAGAGCAGGATGCTGTGGGACCAGGAGATACAAATGGCAGCACTGTGAGTCGAACTTATAAATGAAAGGTCTAGGTGAGCATCAGAGATCTTGAGCTCTTAGAATAATGAATTTAGGATGGTTCTAAGTTCCCTTTGGTCCTGGGTAGGTAGTAGAAGATGACAAAAATTCTTCAGCCATGAAGTTTGCCTGTGTTACCGTCAATGCCAATCTTTTAAAACCAGGATATCACAAATTTACATGGGTCTGACAACTGGCATCTGGGGCCGTGGCCACATGGGAGCAGGGCAGCTTAGGAGTTGCTGGGTTCTTCAGTGAGGGTAGGGAAGTAGATTTACACATTTCACTAGGGTTAGAGGGATCTTGGTGCTGCCCCAGACTTTGCCAAGAACCAGCTGTGTTACTCTGGACGAGTCACCTAACTCCATTGAGTCTTATTTTTTCTCCTCTAAAATAAGAGAATTAAGGTGAGATCATCTCTGAGGTCCTTTTAGATTCAGAGTCCTTAAAGGCTGTATGGTATAGTGAATAATAAGGACAAACTTTGGGATCAGATTGCAAGGGTTAGAATCCCAGCTCTGTCACCTCCTAGCTGTGTGACTGGGTAAGTTTCTTAATCACTGTGCATCCATTTCCAAAGCTGTAAGATGGAGGATAATATCAGTGCCCACCACATACTGTCCTGTCAATCCACTGAATTAATCTAAGTACTTAGAACAGTGCCTGCCTTAACTCCCACTACTGTCCCCTGAAAGAAGTCACCTCCTTTACGGACCAGACTTCAAAGAGGCCGGCTGCTCAGAACACTGGAGTGAACACGTAAACAGAATGGTGTGTGAGAACAAAGAATTTACAAGTCCACACTTCTTCCCTTTGTTCCTGGCATATTTTAAAGGCACAGCTGTTCATTACTAGAAGAGGGGCCATAGCTGTGGAATGCTTTATTTCATGCCTGCAGGGACCCTCTTGTTCCTTAGGACACAGGCAGGTAATTAAGCCCCTGGGTATGTGGTATGTTCAGGATATTAAACTTGTGCTTACAGAATATTGCTTTCACCCCTATGTCCGGGACAACAAAGGAACAGAAATAAATGTCATTAGTAGAAATGCTGAAGGTGGATTTTCTTAAGGCAACAAGTTCTTGTTCTTTTTAGACAATATAATGAGACCTCATAAATTAAACTTAGAAAGGACTTTTCAAATCATGAAAAAATTCATTGAAGAATGTATAACCATTAACTTGAGCTGACTTCTGTCTCCTGAAGAGATTCTGTTTTAATGAGGCTCACGTAGATTTGTAATAACCACTATGGCTTTCTCTTCATATCTTAATATACCCAAATTTCTAAATTTCTATATTTCTTTTGCTTTGTACTGTTTTCTTTAGCCTTTTTATCCTAAATCGTGCCATCTGGATTTTGTTGTGATATGGTAAGTTATTGTTAAATGTTTAGCTAATAAAGAATAAACTGAGACTTTGTCATGTATGCATGTGTACGTGTGTGTGCATAATCTGGAGACAGCCAAGTAAATCAAATTATAGAACTCCAGCCTTTTCCTGCCTCCCTCCTAGATGATTTGAGGATGTCTGAAATAGTTTAGGAGATTATGTGTCTGCAGAAAAAGAGAGAGAAGAACCACTTTTTTTCTGTGACAAACCAGAATAGTATGTTAGGGAGGAAATTGCTTGTGAATTTTGTCAAACAGAAAATGTGGCTTTTTAGGTAAAAGAGAAAGAAGAAGAAAAAAATGTCAAGAAATTAGTTCTACTTAGGGAAAACTTGTTGTTAGATACCATCGGGTCAGGTCAGACTCATAACGACCCTATGTGTAACCGAATGAAACACCTCCCTACACTGTGCCATGCCCGGCACTATTGTCAGTTCTTCCCTGCTATCCATAGGGTTTTCAATGGCTGATTGACTTTTGGGAGTACGTTGCCGGGTCCTTCTCCCAAGCCTACAGCACTTGGTATTCGTAGGCCGTCTCCTAACCAGGCACGACCCTGCTTAGCTTCCGAGATCTGACGGGATCGGATGCCAGGGTGGTATAGCTGTGGGCTAGAGAAAAACTAGTTGGCTCAAATTTTTCTGGAGGACAGAGCACTCGATTTATCTCCCAGATATTCCTCCCTATGGATGATGCCCTTGCTGGGGAAGGACGCCAGGTGAGTTGCCCAGTTGACTCCTCTTAACCCTAACAACCAGACCCTGACTCCTGCTCCCTAGCAGCCACTGGGACACTGTGTCTTTCACCTTGGGAATGTGGCAGGTCACCCTGTCTGACAGTTTGCTCCCTCCCCTGTGGTGTCACCCGCCACCCCATGCCCCTGCCCCACCTTGAGTTTCTCCTCCCTCTGCAAAGACTTGAGAAGGAGCTCAGTTTTTCCTAAAGAATAAGAAACAAAAAAGTCTTTCTGTGAGAGTCTGTTGAAGAAATAACAGACTCGTGCTCATAAAGGCCCCTTTCATTCTGTTTGCTGGTATGTGCTTCCTGAGCAGCAGGAGGGGGAGTCTCAATAGAGTCCAGTCAAAGATCGCAGCTACTCATGTCTAAGGCGAGGGGAGGGGAAAATGGGTGGTGTCGCGCAGGCCGCCCTGGGGACACTTGGCACAAGATTTACTCAGAGCCATCCCGGGAGCTCTGTCTTTAAACAGGCCAATGTGCACTTGTTCACAGGGCAGTTCCTTCTGGCAAATAACTTCCATTATGGTTTCCCATGCACGGGCTGGTTTAGTTTTTCACAAAATACCCTTATCTGAAAATAATAACTGCATAGAGAAAATAATAGCCATTCAAAAGGAGATGGTTGGAACCCATTGGAGGTTTCATTCTGTCATGAGTTTGCAGAGTGCTGCCGTAGTAAGCCAATATGCCGTGTTTCCTATGGAAACCTTCCAGATGGACCCCACAATTGGGAGTCACAGAGTGTCCCCACTGGCCTGGGTCTTAGGGTAACATAGAGTCAACCAAATTTCTAGAAAATGTGAAATTGGAGTCTGAACTGTGGAGGCAACGAGGGTTAGAGTAGAGCTTCACACCACAGCTTGAGGTTGTGAAATAGGATGTTTAGTTTGACATTTCCCCATACATACACTAATATATGTGTGCACATATATACATGTGTATACATATATGTAGTTCCCATTCTGTGTGTAGATTTGATTTAGATTTAAATGAAAATCAGGGCTTCAAACCTGTAAAAAGAGTGGGTTCACGTTTGCATGTGGGTTCAGTATGTTAACATTTAGAAGGTTTGGGTTCTGTTCAGGCTCAGGTTTAAAGCCTATGTGTAGACAGCAGTGCTTCAAACTAAACTTGAACCCAAACCCTGAACTTGTTCCAGCTCAAGCATCTAAAAAATTTTTTCTAGCTGGGTGCAGTGCCACACACCTATAATGCCAGTGACTCGAGAGGCGGAGGCAGGAGGATCAAAAGTTCGAGACCAGAGGCAGTCTGCGTAATTTAGCGAGACCCTGTCTCAAAGAAAAGGGGGCCTGAGAATGGAGCTCAGTGGCACAGCATTTGCAAAGCATGCAAGCATGAGGCCCTGGGTTCAACCTCCGGTGCCGCCCAAAAAAAAAAAAAGATTTCTAAACCCATTGAAAAATTGCATTTGGGTTCAGCTTTGAATTTTTTTTTTATATCATTAACTATTTAAAATCAAAGAAAAAGCATTGAAAAAAAAAACTTTATGCATCTGTCCACACATGTTGTTGTTGTTGTTGTTAGGTGCCAGTGCATCAGTATTCCACTCATAGAGACCCTCATAGGGTTTTCAATGGCTGACTGTTTCGGGATTGCCTTGGGAGTGGATTGCTGGGCCCTTCTCCCATTTTTGTGGTGCTGGGAATTGAACTCTGGACCTCAGAGACTGCAGCGCAGGGCTCTACCAACTGAGCTAAATCCCAGCCCGTTCACACATAGGATTACAATTTTAAACATGAGCCCAAACCAAACCCGAATCCTCTTCATTTTTAACATACTGTTCCCACATGAACCTCAACCCAATTTTTCATGGATTTGAAGCCCTGATGGAAAGGCATTTGTTTGGCAGACTTTAAATGGATTTCTTATCACCACGTGCCAAGATTAATATGGCAAAAGTTTCACTTTATTGTATTTAATTTTTTATATTAATTTTTATATTATTTATATTCTTCATATTAAACATGGACAAAAATGCATATGGATTTGCGAGAGAGATGGAAATGCTTGTAAGGGGTAGGCTCACTGATCCTCTAGTGCTACAGTTTGACTCTTTTGTCTCAGCATGTACCCTGGGACACTTTAGCGTACAGTTGGTCATGCAGCTCAGCAGGAATGGGCAACAAAAATCAAAAAGATTCTCTGCTTAAGAAGACATAAATCCCCACTCCCTACCTCCACCTTCATTTTGAATTATAAATTCATTATCCTTTTCATGTCTCTCATTTTAAATGCATGTATCTCTTGATAAGGGTAAGATATTGGTCATTCACATTTTAGTATGAATTACTTTAAGAAGCTTTCTCTTTCATTGGCTTCAGAGACCAAATCCTAAGCTTTTACTTTCTCATTTAGGGTTCTTTAACAGTTCTGTGGGCTAGAATAAGCCAGTTAATTCATATGAGCTCCAGTTTCCAAATCTGAAAATAAAAATGACTAAGAAATCAAAATGGCATAATGCCCATGGAGGACCTCTATTAAGTTATAAAGTACCACTTAAAAAACAGTCATCATCACTATTAATCATTTGAGTTTCAGTAAGTGGAATGCCATCATGCTTTTTAATTCATTCCAGTTGAGATCAGTTAGTTGGTGGAGGAGAATGACATAGAAACCAATGATTTTGAAATGTAAGACATTAAGGAAGATCAGGTGTGTTAGCTCAGTGAGAGACTTTGGCACACAGGGACCACAGGTCAGAGGAGAGAATGGAAGTGCTCAGAATCTGCTCCTTGAAACTCAGAGGACACTCCCTTCTTTGGAGCCCACTGCCCAAATTCTCTTGGGTAAGACTTGACATTGAAGATTGAATGTGCTCAGTGAGGGGGGACAAAGTAGGACCAAAGAGAAAACCTCTCCAAGGAAATGACCAATTGTGGTCCTGTTTAATTTTTCTAAGTGGAATAAAGATTGGAGACCTACTGAGGAGTGTCTGTTTAAAAAAATGTTCATTTTCCATAAGAAGTGGTATTTAGTGAGTTCTTTATCTGTTGTGGTCATTTTGCTGGCTTTCAAAATCTCCTGAAGTGATTGCTGACATTAAGTTTGCTTCTAACACCTGGCTTCACAAAGGCACATTTAAATTTATTTAGAAAGAAGCCATAAAGAGCAAAGAAAAATAGTGTATTTTAGATCTCAATTAAAAAAAAATCCTCCAGGTGCAGTGGCACAAGCCTGTAATCCCAGTGATTTAGAAGGTGGAGGCAGGAGTTTGAGGCCAGAGGCAGCCTGTGTAACTTAGACATTTTTCAAGATGAAAAAATAAAAATAAAAAAGTCAGCGGGTGCAGCTTAGTGGTAGAGCACTTTCAAAGTACACATGAGGCCCTGACTTCAGCCCCCCAATGTAGAAAAAAAGAATCCCATTTCTTCCTTTCTAAACAAGTCATAGAAATTATAAGCAAAAATAGATTCACGTGTGAAAAAAGAGCAAAGGGTTTATATCTGACTTTCTCAAGGGTGAGGGTATGTTGGGCAGAAATGTGTTCCAACAAGCCATAACAGACCACAGATGACCACTGACACCTGAGAACCATGGTCCCCACACTATTGCCTGTCTGAGGGTTCAAATGTTTTGAGAGACTAATGTTATTACCCTTTACTGACTATTACTTTTTTAAGTCTTATTATAAGATAGATTAATATTTATAATAGTCTAGATAATAAAATTTAAACCTGCAGCCATACCACTGTAGCATCCTGTCAGATCTCAGGAGCTAAGCAGGGTCAGGCCTGGTTAGTACTTGGATGGGAGACCACCTGGGAACACCAGGTGCTGTAGCCTTGGGAGAAGGACCCAGTAACCCACTCCCAAGAAACAATCAGCCATTGAAAACTCTGTGAATAGCAGAGAAGCATGACAATAATGTTTTGCCTGTTGTGCACAGGGTCACTATGAGTCGGATACTGACTTGACAGCACCTAACAACAAAAAGTTGAAACAGGAGAGTGATAACAACAACAAGATAATAAAATTACCAAAGACAGTAATCTTTTTGAGAAATATGTCTTTCATTATGCTCAGGCTCATTCATGTAAAATAACTTCTCATTTATTTTTATTTTATCTTATTTATTTATTTATTTTGAGGGGGCAGAGTCTCACTGTGTATCCCAGGCTGGCCTGGAACTCCCTACATAGACCAGGCCGGCTTTGAGCTCTTATCAATCCTCCTGCCTCGGCCTCTTGAGTTTTGGGAATACAGGCGTGCACCACCATGCCCAGCTTTAACTTTTCATTTGTAACCTAATCAATAATGTGGGCCACAGCATGGTACCTTAGGTTATGAAAAGTAACTTCCATCAGCTCTTCAGTGTTCAGAAGAGAGGTGGCCCTTGAAGACTGATAACATGCTCTAAACTGAGGTGACTTGCTAAGTACACTTCAGCTAGTTCCTTTATTTGGGCAGTTATTTAGTAAAGTTAAGAGTTTTCTCTCCTAAGCTAAGCTTACCCTTTTTTTTTTTTTTTTGTCTCCCCTGACCATTAGCAATTCTGTTCAGTCAGATAATACCATTTGAGTAGATCGTCATTCCAGCAGCATAAACAATTTCTTTTGCTCATCTGAAGCTGATATAATTTGAATTATGGTTACCAGGCCTATTTACTTTGATTCCCTTCCCCAATTTAAAAGTACTAAAATTCCTCAAATTCAGATTTTCTTTTGGGAGTCAGGTTCTCTAGGTCAGTTAAGACCCAACTGCTCCTGGGTGAAGAATTGTAAATGACATTAACCCTCCAAAGGCAGGTCTGATTCTCTGTCATAGGCTCGGGCTCTTATTCCACCATTCTTGCTCATCTCCATCCTGTTGCCAAGGATCAAATATGGATTCATGTCCAAACCTGAAGGAAACTGTTGGTATGTTTTCTGCTTCTATTGCCAGCTCTTGTCATGCATTCAAGGGAAGTTTCTCTGCCTTTCTCGCTGTCACTTGAAACATTGTATTGGCCTTTGGTGTATGATTTGAGCAAATTGCAAGTCCTGCATCAGCCAAGTGTCCTAAACTATGTATTTTTTTGCTGGAGAGAAATTCTTTTTCAATCCAGCAGATCTGTATATTTTACATTAATACTATAAACCAGCAGTCCCCACCCTTTTTGGCACCAAGGACTAGTTTTGTGGAAGACAGTTTCTATGTGGGCAGGAGAGGTGGAGTTCAGGATCTGAGCCCATGGGGAGCGGCTATAAATACAGATACAGCTGTGCTTGCTGGCCTGCTGCTTATTGTCTGCTGTGTGGGTTCCTAACAGGTACAGGTCCTTGATGAGTTATGGCAGGGCATGGTGGTATACCCCTGTAATCCCAGCACTAGGGAGCCTGAGGTGGGAGGATCACCAATCCAAGGCGAGTCTGGGCTACATAATGAGACCCTGTCTCAAAATAAATGGGAGGGTTATGAAGTCCCTCCTAGGTCTTCCACTGTAGGTTATGATGTCTCTCCTAGGTCTTCCCCTGTAGGTTATGATGTCCCTCCTAGGTCTTCCCCTGTAGGTTATGATGTCCCTCCTAGGTCTTCCACCGTACTGTGGACTTTCTCCTTTTTTTAGTACAAAGCACACTACCCTGAAATTGCTTGTGTGTGGAGTTGTCTTTGCCTTTATCTTTCGAGTGTAAGCGCCCTGGAAGCAGAAGCTGTGCCCTGTTCCCTGTTCTACCCTGCCTCCCAGCACTGCTGGCACTTTAAGTAGGCAAGTCTCAAACCTCTCCATTTCACTGAGGTTTGAAGGGAGAGTAGCCCCAGAGGCCTGGCAAGATTTCCATTTGATTGCCCAGTTAGATTAAATAAGCCCACCCAGGTGCTCAGGAAGGATGATGTGTTATGTAAAGGAAGGTTGAAAGTTTTTAAACAAAGCCTTTGGTGTCCTTTGGGAACAGTGAGAAGAAAAGATCAACCAGGCCCATTGTGTAATTAGAATCCTGAGGTTTAGGTTTGCTTAATGGGAACGCCAGGTCTCCTCGGAAGCCCATGTTAGGCATTTGCCTCTTTCCAGCCTTTGTATCATCACGGTAACTGGAGTGAACTGAGTCATAGCTTGGTATAAACAGTGTGCTCACTTTGTTCTCACCAAGTCATTCATTCGTTTAGGAATTTTAAAAGACTTCTTATATATTCTCTTCTGTCATTTGTATATGCGTGGTGCTCAGGAATAAGAAATATTTTATAAGCAGATGGTATAGCAGACATCAGGATTTTAGGAGCAAATCCTAGGAATTAGAACCTTAGCAAATGGCTCTGTAATGTTCAAGTGTTAGACCTTGGGCTCATTTGCTTAATCAGGAGTCACCTTAGTGACAAGCTCAGCAAGTAACCTGGCTGAGACCCAGGGATGTTTGTTGTTGCTTTTCCAGCTATTTTAAACAGCTCCTGTCATGGGGCCACTGACCTTTCTGTCTACCTCCAATGATGGATGCAGTGTGTATCTGCGTGACTCATCTAACATTCAGTGAAACCGTGAAAAGAACGTGAGGATGCTGAGAATCAGGAATCCCCGCGCAGCCTTTCAGGACACACAGGGTTTCTGAAAAATGAATATCCATAAATCACAGAACCCTCTAGCAGTTCCACCAGAATTTGCCCCTCCAAGCTAGGCAAAAGGTGACAAAAGAGTACCAGGCATTAGTCATAAACATAAGCCCAGTACCTAGAGCTGAAAGCGACTGAGGGTGGGCGGGGTTGATGAGTACACAAGTGCTAAAACTAAAAGAAGAGCCTCCCTCTCTTTCCTACTCAGCCATGGCTTGGTTTTCATGGGAATATTCTTTAGGATGAGGTAAGACTGCACCATTTATCACAGGTGCATCCTTGTTCCTTCCCCACTTGGAAGGGTGGAAAACAGAGGATGTTAGGCTGGTGTTGAGAAAAAGAGGCTGGCAATAGTCATCGGTGCCAGTTGCTCTGCTGCCAGTTTGACAGACAAATGAAATTTTTAAGTAGGTGATTCAGTGCTTCTAGAAGGCTGTTTGCTAAGATGATATTATCTGCTCTTGTCAGCTGGACGAAAATGTATTGTGCTCATTTTAAAGTCCCCAGTAACTAAGCGTTTATCTCTAGAAATTCCGGAATCTATTTCCATGCAGACCGCCAGTCACCACCCGTCCCTGTGCAGTGCCTATTTGTCTTAGTCTCAGCATGGAGGACATGGTACATAACTCTCAGCCGGGTGAACGATGCTTTAACCAGGCATGAATTGGTTTTCTGATTCTTTGCTGTGTGCTTCTTGTGGTGTATTTGGTAACGTACTGTACTGAACACTCTCATTGCTCTCAGTGGAATCAGCCTTGCTTGTCCAGCCCCATCCTTTCCTGGTGGTAAGGGGACACAGTAACTCCAAGCCTAATTCCCACCCCTCTTAAGCAAAATGATTGCGGATGTGAGCTCCGTCCTCTGTCCTACATAGTGGAGGAAACGAGTCATGTTCACAGGAAAACCCTCGCCTGAAAACGGATTGTATTTTCAGGGGTTTTCTAGTGTCCACACTTGTTCTCAGAGCCTGAGAATCAGCTTCTCGCTCTCTTTGACCTTGGTTGGGTCATGTGATCTCTTTCATTGTTTCTTCAACTGCAAAGTCTGTTTCTGTTTTGCCTCACAGGTGTTTTCCTAAAACAGGAAAATACAATGTGAGTCCTTGAAGGTAACCTTTCACTAGGACATTCATCTTTCTGTATTGGTGACCTAAAAATTAAAAGGACCACATAAGCCCGAGAAGTGTCATGTAGAGTTACCATCAAATCCTCTAATCTGTAGGTAAGAACATTGTTTAGAGACCAACAAAAAGCCATTGCAAAGCTAACTTTATATTTTGTAGCTTCAAAGCACCAAACCTTTCAAGGCCCATCTACAAATGATCAATAGATGCAAACCATCTTCCTAACAAATGACTCTTGGACAAAGGCAGTATATGTGCATCATTCATGCATTGGTTTATCCATACTACCACTAGTTATTGAAATTCAAATTGCTATTTATCCATTCATTCTACCATGAGCCAGACCCAGTTCTGAGCTCCAGTGATGCAGCAATAACCAAAACAGACTAGTCCTCTGCTGTCATGGAGCTTATATTTCAGTGGGCAGTACAGGCCATTAAAACAGAGATACAATATATGTCAGATGGTGATCCATGCCAAGAAAGAGCATAAGACAGGATAAGGGGACAAGAACTGCAAGAAGGAGGGATGGTCTTTCAGATATGAAGGCAGCAAAGCCTCCAAGTTGATATTGGAGCAGATACTTAACTGAAGTGAGGGAATGAACTAGAATATTCCAGACAGAACATCAGGAGGTGCAACACAGGCCCTGAGACAGGAGCCTACTTGCCATGTTCAAGGAACAGCAAGTTGACACCATAGCTGTGCTGGAGTAAACAAGACGGGACTAGCAGAAGTCAAGTCAGAGAGATGCCCATCTACCTTATTATTCAAAGCTTGAGGACCGTGTAAAGGATTTGTGCTTCTGGTCTGAGTGAGGTGGGAAGCCATTGTAGAGTTAGGAGCTGAAGACCAATATCATTCTGACATAGCTTTTAAAAAAGAACACAGGTTACTGTGGAAAGAATGGACTGAAAGAGGCAAGAGCAGAGTTTGGGAAGATAGGATGCTATTAAAATGTTCAACCAAGAAATAAAGGTAGGTAGGCCTGTGAGATAGAGGAAGAAGTAAGGAGAAGGAGGTTTATTTTGGGTGTATTTTGAAAGAAGAGCCCAAGGATTTGCTGTTCCAGCGGAGATTAGACATAAAAAGAAGCAGCAGGTCAGACACCATGGTGCAAACCTCTAATTCCAGCTACTCGGGAGGCTGAGACAGGAGGATCATGAGCTTGAGGCCAGAGGCTGCCTGTATAATTCAGCGAGACCCTGTTTCAAAGTTTTAAAAAAGGATGAGTTGTGGGAGTGTGGCTCAGTGGTAGAGCACTTGCCTAGCATGCATGAGGCCCAGAGTTCAACTCCCTAATACTGAAAAAAAAAAAAAAAAAAAACCTGTAGCATTCAGCTCTCATCACTGTAGCAGAAAAACCAATCCAAACAAACTTCGGGGAAAGATATTTATTGGGGGCTCACAGGAATCAATCCATAATGACAGTTGGGTGAGTGTGGCAGTGAGAGGCAGCAGGGCCTATTCAGACTGGTATTTATCCATTCATTCTACCGTAAGCCAGGCCCAGTTCTGGGCTCCGGTGATTTGGCAATAACCAAGGGCCTATGGAGATGACCTTACATCTTTGCAAGTAGGAAGCAGAGAGAGACCTGCGCCACAGGTCTGGGGTAAAACTCCAGAGACCCGTGCCCAGTGATATCCCTTCTACAAAGGTAAGACCCGCCTCCCAAGTTCCATGACCACCACAAACAGCCCCTCCAGCTGGGAACCAAGCACATGATCTTTGGGGCACACTGTATATTCAAACCGTGACACCCCTCCTCTGGCTCCCAAAGGTCCATGGCTACCTCATAATGCAAAAATGCATTCAGTTCAACTTTAACAGCAAAGTTTTAAGTCTCAACTGTGTTCCAAAGTCCAAGTCCAAAGTCTCCAATGAGACTCAAGGCAAACTTGGCCGTGGGCCCATGAAAAACAAAATCAAGGTTATATGCTTTCAACATATAATGGCGCAGAATAAGCATTCTCATTCCAAAAGGGAGGAGTAGGGGCTCAGAGAGGAAAGACAAATATCTCACTGGACAGACTGTCAGCTTAAGTCGGGCAGCTGGCACACATGACATTATCTGGCATTTGGCACCATCTGGGCTCAAGATTTGGGCAGCTTTGCCCCTCAGGCCTTGCCACAAACAGCCCTCTTGGGCTTGCTCTATTGATAGCTGACAACTTCCCTTAGCAAACCTTTACCCTGGAGTCTCCATTGCTGCTTCGGCACCACCCTCAAAGCTTCACACATCAGCCCTCTAGGGGTTCTACACAGAGCATCAGACCCTGACATACACTGCCTGGCCTCGCAGGCTGTCTTCTGGAACCTTGGTGGCAGCCTCCAGAACCCCTTAACTCTTACATTCTGCATGCCTGCAAAACCAGCATCATGTGATACGGACTTCCGTCAAGTTTTGCATCTGGCTGGAGTGGTAGCTCTACCCTTTTGAACCATACCTGCCTTAGCGGCCTCTGTACATCCAGGCCAAGATATCATTTTCCTGGTTTCCCTGGTGAGCCTCTCTTCAGGAGACAGCATTTTAGACACTCCCTTTTCACACCCTGGGGCCTTAGATAGGGAGAGTCTGGCCAACTTCTTCAGGGCCCCAAGGGAATTTCTTTTGTTCTAATGAAAAGGCCAAGCCTTTCCTTCATTGTGCCTTATCTCTAACAATTAAGGCTTTCTAGCCTGAACCAGCCCTGTCCACAGTAATCTTAAGTGAGCTGCAGCTTTTTCCCTTTTTAAACTGCATGCTTTTCAGATCTCTTTTCTGTTCTGTAATTATCTCTGTTTTTCCATAAGTCTTGCTGAATGCAGCAAGCAGTAACAAAGCCATATTCCCTGTATCTCGCTGCCCTTGTGATGTTGCCTCCACTATGTTAATCAGTTAATTAATTTTCAGCCTCAGTCAAATCTTTGGGGCATAGAGAAAAGGCAAATTCTCTTTGCTAAAATATAACACAAATCATTTGTCCCTATTCCAATATCCAATAGAGTCTTTCTTTTCTTCTGAAACTCTGTAAGTCCCGCCTGCATTTCTATCGCAGTGGTGTTCTGGTCTTCATTATTTCATCAGAACTGTCTGTCAAGCCTACAGCACCCAATATTCCCAGGCAGTCTCCTATCTAAGTACTAACCAGGCCTGGTTCTGCTTAGCTTCCAAGATCTAACAGGATTGTATGTCACAGTGGCATGGCTATGGGCTGTTTCAAGGTAAAAAATAAAAAAGGGGCTGGGGGTGCAGCTCAGTAGTAGAGCACATGCAAAGTATGTGTGAAGCCCTAGGTGCAGTCCCCCAGTACCACAAAAAAAAAGAAGGAAAGAAGGAAGGAAAGGAAAGAAAGAAAGAAAGAAAGGAAGGAAGGAAGGAAGGAAGGAAGGAAAGAAAGAAAAAAATTGTGCTGTGTCCTTGTCTACCCTATTCACTGGATTGGCACCATGCAACCCCTGGCTCTTCCCTAAGATCAAAATGATCATAAAAAGTAAACAGTTTGAATTGATTTACAACATGAAGGCCACCATGACAGTGTAGCTGAAGATACTCATGAAGGAAGACTTCCAGAATTGCTTCAGAAAGTGGCAAGAATAATGGCGCAAGTGTGTTTGAATCCAGGGGAGTATTTTGATGGGGACTAATGGCAATGTGTTTTTTACTCTCCTGTAATATCACTTGAATTCCTTAAAGGTAGATTATTTCTTTTTAGATTAAGATTAGCATTACTTTAACACAAACTTTCTCAATGTTTAGTTTCTTTACTGGATCAACTTTTGTAACTAACTCAAAATCAACTTATGAGTCCTATACAAAATAAATAATAGATAATTGAATAAAATAGTAAAAAAAAAAAAACAAAAACGTAAACATTCACTGTATTTTGATCATACCTCATATATCCAAAAAATGAAAGAAGGAACTTGAAGAGATATTTGTACACCCATTTTTGTTGCAGCATTATTCACAATAAGTCAGGAGGTGAAGGCAACCCAAGTGTATATCAAAGGATGAATGGATTAAATATGGTGTAAACAATGATGGGACGTTGTTGTTGTTGTTAGGTGCCGTCGAGTCGGCATCCAACTCATATCGACCCTCATAGGGTTTTCAATGGCTGACTGTTTCAGGATTGCCTTGGGAGTGGATTGCCAGGCCCGTCTCCTATTTTTGCGGTGCTGGGAATTGAACTCGGGACCTCAGAGACTGCCGTGCAGCGCTCTACCAACTGAGCTAAATCCCAGCCCGATGGGATATTACTTACCCTAAAAAAGAAGGAAATACTCTCACAAGCTACAGCATGGACGAACCTTAAAGACATTATGCTAAGGGAAATAAGCCAGTCACAAAAAGACAAATAGTGTATGACTGTACTTATATGAGGTCACTGAAGCAGTCAAACTCAGAGAATCACAGAGTAGAATTGTGTTTATAAAAGAATCAACAAAAAGCAGCATTACTGAAGTCAGAGGAAGAAAGTATTTATGGAAAAGGTAGCAGTCTTTTGTGTTATATGCTGCTGGGAGGTCAGAGTAGGCTGAATAATACTTCCTAAAGATATTGGGTCCTAGAATCCATAAATGTTACCTATAAGGAAAGAGGATCTTTGCAGATATGATTAAATTAAGTCTTGATAGGTGCTGTGACTCATACCTGTAATCCTACCAACTCTAGAGGCAGAGGCAGGAGGATTGTAAATTCGAAGCTAGGGGCAGCCTGGGTAACTTAGTGAGACTCTGTCTCAAAATAAAAAATGGGCTGAGGGTACAGCCTAGTGGTAGAGCACTTGCAAAATATGTGCAAGGCTCTGAGTTCAACCCCCTGTTGTTATTATTGTTGTTAGGTACCGTGGAATCATGTCTGACTCACAGCAACCCTCATAGGGTGTTCAATGGCAGACTATTTTGGGATTACCTGGGGAGTGGATTGCCACATCCTCCCATTTTTGCAGTGCTGGGGATCAAACTCAGGACCTCAGAGACTGTAGAACAGTGTTCTACCAACTGAGCTAAATCCAGCCCGAGTTCAACCTCCTTGTTGTTGTTGTTAGGTGCCGTGAGTCGAGTCCGACTCATAGCGACCCTCATAGGGTTTTCAATGGCTGTTTCGAGATTGCCTTGGGAGTGGGTTGCCACGTCCTTCTCCCATTTTGAGGTGCTGGGAATCGAACTCAGGACCTCAGAGACTGCAGAGCAGCGCTCTACCAACTGAGCTAAATCCCAGCCCTTTCAACCTCCTAGTACCACCAAAATCAAGTAAATAAATAAAGTCTCAAAGATAAAACCTGGAGATCCACAACACACACACACACACGACATATAAGCAGAAGGGGTACCATCAGTGGGGAGGAAGGAGATCAGAGTGGGGAGAGGTCATGAAAGGGCAGTGGGGAGGTGAACATGAGCAATGTACAATGATATGCATGTATGGAAATGTCATAATGACACCCATTAAGTCATACACTAACTTTAAAAAATTACTAAAAAAATTAAGCCTCCTGTTAGGGAATGACTGTCCTAGATTATCCTGGTGGGCTCTAAATCTCAGTATCCTTATAAATGAGAGGAAGACGGGGTGACACACAAAACAGAAGAAGGGGAAGTGATCCCAGAAGCAGAGACTGGAGTGATACGACTATGAGTCAGAGAAAGCCGGGAGCCTGTAGAAGCTGGAAGAGGCAGAGAATGGGTTCTGCCATTGCACATCCTCTGGGAGTGTGGCCCTGTTTGGATCCTGATCTCAACTCAGTGAGACTGATTTCGGACTTCTGGCTTCTGTTGTTTGAAGCCATCAAGTTCATGATGATTTGTTCAAGCAGTCACAAGAAAGTAAAATAGAAGTCAAGTAAGGTTAAGACCAAAAAGTGACCGTTGCATTCAGCAAACTGGAAGTTGGACCTGCTGGTAACTTGGCCAATGTAGTGTTAGTAGAATAATTGGTGGAAAGCTATTTAGAATGGTTGTAAGAAAAAAAATGGAGGATAAGAAATGGATAAGCAAGGACAGAAAACTTACGGTGTCTGTAAAAGAAAGCAGAAAAATAGAATTCTGTCTGTGGAGGAGATGCAGAGGGAAGGGACAGGTTTTATTTTTATTGCTTTTTTTAAAATTTCATAAGATGGGAGATGTTTTAACATGTCTATATGTTGATGACATTGTTCCAACAAGGAGGAAAGAATAACTGATGTCAAAACAAGAAACATACAATAGGAGGGGAGAGAAATTGATGGCATCACAGTAAGAGAGTATAAGGGTCGAGTCCTTTAGTTGTCAAGAGAAGAGAAGAGCCAGTATTCACATGAAGGGGCTCCCCTGAGACAGGACAGGTGCCCCTCATGCCTCACCAGAGAAGAGGAGGCTGAGCTTATGAATGTGGAAGTGCAAGTGCAGCAGTCAGTCATGGAAGAATATGGATGGTCTCTTCTTTTTGCCACTACTTTCTTAGTGACATAAGCAGAAAGGTTACTAGGATGAGAGGATGGGGAGGAAAGAGGTATTAGAAGTTCAAGGTAAGAAGAGAAGGTATGGAAGAATCACTAGAAGGTGATGAAGGAAATGTGGATGGAAATCTGGATCCACTGGAAGTAAATGCCTATGAATTTTCAGTGAGACCTTCCCCCCAGCCTATATTCATTCAGCACTCTTTAGTTGCTCCAGAACTAATTGAGCTTGTATCCAACCAGGATTGGGACCTTATTAGCCAGTGTGATGAACAAGAATGAGGCAGTTTGCTTAGAGAAAAAAAGAAGTGACCACATGATGGACCATGGTATCTGAGCCTAGTGGGGCAGCCTATTAACAGTTTCGAGGGACAGAAAAGAGGCAGCAAGCTCAATGGGTTGGAGTCCTGGTGAAGTCAAAGAATTAGGAGAGTTAGGGTACAGTGTGAATGTTCTAGAAAGCCAGAAAATGGGTTCCTCAGATCAGAAAATTTGAAATCCTCTTTTCAGCCTGGGGTCCTACTGGTCTTTTCTGCATGCTTATTCACTTATATATTTAATTTTGGTATGTGGCCTGGACTTTAATGGTGCTGAGAGAGTCACAGAGCCGTGGGACTCGCTGATACAGTGAAAGGAGTAAAACTACAAACGTTAGGTCTTCTGAACACCTGGAAAAAAAAATCCTAGAAAGGAATCAGTAGTTATATCAAGAAGCAGTATTGGCTAGATTGACCAGGCACTGAGGTACATGCCTATAATCTCAGCAACTGGGGAGGCTGAGGCAGGAGGATCCAAGTTCGAGGCCAGAGGCATCCTGTGCAATTTAGTGAGATTCTTGTCTCAAAATTTTTTTAAGAAAAAAAAAATTTTAATGAGTATTGAGTGTACCTCAAGACTCTCATTTGGCAGAGGGGGAAACTGAGGCCCAGAAGAATGAGATGAGTCCTTCTTTCGTTATCACTTGGCAAAGTTAAAACTCTAAGCCAGACTTCCAGCCTCAGAGTTCAGCACCTTCTGCTGCCCGGTACTGATGCTGTTAAACTCCTTTTGAACATCGTAATTTCAGTCCTTTGGGGTGCAAAGATTGTTCACTCCTTAAGCATCTCCTTGGCTCTGCTATGTCCACATCCCTCCGTCTTTCCCTTCAAACTCCCATTAGCAGGCAACACATCTATAAAAGAGAAATGTCCTCTCAAAAATTCCCTGGAGATCCACACAATTATCTGTTTCTTCTTCCTCACAACATTAAACCTATTTTGTTGAAATGCAGAGACCTGCTTAGCAAATACTATTCACATATTATTCAGGAAGCCTTTGTAGTCAAATGTGCTGGCTTTTTGCAGTGTTTGTAAAACACTGTGAAAAATAAAGTGGAAAAATCAAGCACAGTTCCTTTAATCTCAGTGTATCTGAACATCTCACTATTGCACAGTGATCACCTTTGGGAGACAAGGGATCCACAGAGAAAGTAGGATACCATCTTTGTTTCACTGATTCCCACCCTAACCTTTTTCTAGTAGTGACCATACATTTGAAGGAAAAGAAGAGACATCTTGGTGAGAAACTGGACTTTAATAAGGCTTCTAATTTGGGGGAGGAGGTTACAAAATATTTTTTTTTTTAAAAGCTTTCAAAAAACAGAAAAACTGCATCTAACCAGGTATCTTAAACCTGTGTTTAAGTCCTTGAGGTTCTAAAGCTTGGTTACAGTTATGTTTTCTAACACTTCATATAATTGTGTCCCTTATGATTCTTTTATCTAGGAAAAATAAAGGTCATAACTCAGAGGGTTTCACATGTCCCATACCTAACCTCTGTTTAAAGGTAAATGGCATGAGTTTTCACAAGAGCCCTTTTCCAGCTTCCTCATTCCTAAAAAATCTTTGGTCCTGTCTTGGAGAGGAACTTCTTTCAAGACCTCCAGGGACTGACAAAATGGGACTGCAGTTACTACATAAAACACTGCGCTACCCTAGGCTCCATACTTGGGAAGACTTTTCTAAACCTGTGTCACAAGTGTTGAAGTATATTAAATCAATGGTTGTAAGAGATTGCTGTTTTGGATAGGTGGTTCTGCATGACAGCTTCTGGGTTCTGTATAAGTCTAAGATTTAAGAACTTCATCAACACCATGGTAGATTAAATAAAGGTCAGTCAAGGCTAAAGATTTGGCTTTCTCAGAACTGCTCTTGTTACCTAGGGACCTCATGCTATGAGGGCAGGCTGAAAAGGAAGAAAATGAGTGGCAAAGTTAGTTGAATGTCTCCTTAAAATAGTATCTACAATGATGGTAACTTCAGAACATGTATATAATTATCAAACCCTTCTGTTGATACCATAAAAAGAGGGGAATGTTAATACATATAAAATAGTACAGTATTTGAGTATTCCTTAACCAGAGTGGTTGGAACCAGAAGTGTTTTGGATTTTGGAATATTTCCATATATATGATGAGATATCTTTGGGATGAGATCCAAATCTGAACACAAAATTCATTTGTGTTTCATATATACCTTATACACATAGCCTGAAGGTAATTTTATACAGTATTTTTGGTGCACCTGTGTTTTTACTATGACCTTGTGACATCATCTTGCCGTTCAGATTTTGGGCCATATCAGATTTCAGATTTTCAGATTAAGAACGCTCAATCTGTTTCTGTAAGATGAATTTCTGGTCCCCAAGTCAACATTTCAAGTAAGTTCCTTTCACCGTTTGGAGGTGATAAGTAAATGGCCAAGGTAAAACAGTCTCTTTCTTGGTTCTCCAGTCCACCAACCCAGAGCATTTCTAAATCAGCAAGGGCAACAGCTGTCTCTTACTTAGTGATGTTGTAAAATACTGGGTTACGTATCCCTTCCCCTTTTGTTTCTTATACTTTGTTCTACTCACTCCTTATAAAGAGATATTGGTGTAGCAGTTTATTTTATGTACCTAGAGAAAGAGTTCTGAAAATAGTATTTATTAAAAGAATAGAAAGTGGTTCAGTACCATGCATCATCAGAGATGTATAATCGCCTCACAAGATACATATAAAACCTGACACTTGAGTAATGGGAAAAAATTAAAATAGCTTCATCTCTAAAGGAAGTGGGCAAGGGAGGAGCAAATCTTGCAGTATAGATAACAAGAAATCATTGCAGGAAGTCAGCATTTACATAGGGCTCACAAATGATTGTGTATATTAGTTAATATTGTCTTCCTAGCAGGGTAGTACACCCAAAGAAATGAGCACTCTGAGGTGGGGAAAAGTACTTGAAAACTTCCTGCAAAGGTTAACTTAGTTGTCTATAGGTAGGAGGGTTATGTTGTTGTCCTAAGGTGCTGTCTAGTCAGGTCCAACTCACAGCAGCTCTGTACAACAGAACAAAATACTTCCTGACACTGTGCCATGCCCAGCACTATGTCAGTGCTTCTCTGCTATTCATAGGGTTTTCAATGTTTGATATGCTTTTCAGTTTTCCAAAAATAGCTATATATTTCTTTTATATGAAAAAAGAAGGTATTGTTGGGTGCCATGGTGCACACCTGTAATCCCAGCGACTTGGAAGGCTAAAGCAGGAGGATCATGTGTTTGTGCCCAGAGGCAGCCTGTATCAAAGTAGAAAATTAAAAACAGGGCTGGGATTGTGGCTCAGTGGTGGAGCACTTGCATGGCATATGTGAGACCCTGGGTTCAACCTCTGATATTGAAAAACAAGAAAAATAAAGAATTTTGAAAAGGGGGGTTGGAGATATAGCTCAGTGACAGAGCACTTGCTTGGCATTCATGAGGCCCTGAGTTCGAGCTCCAGCAGCACAAAAAGAGAGAGAGAGATTGGTGAAAATGTGCCATCTATCTTCCCTAACACTAAACTTATGAAAAAAGAGACAGGGTCCTCATGCTCCATTTTCTGGGGGCTGTGGCCTCACTAGGATTCTGTCTCAAAGGAATGGTTGTGGATGGGTTGAAGAATTAACATGACAGAGGAGGTCTCAGCATCAGACCATTGTCTGCACTTTCAATAGTAGAGTATTTGTGTCATTTTGCTAGTTATTGGGGTTTATATAGTGCCAAAAACCAACCTTGATTGCAAACTGGTGGCTTAAAGTTTGAGATCTACCAAGGAAAATTTATCCCTATCCTGGAAATTGCCAGAAAATGGTAAAAGGGTATGTTACCCACTAGTCTTATACTTATTTTGCTCCCAAAATGTGGGAGTGCTCAAAGACTAGGTGAGATAGAATCAAAATCTGGAAAGTGTCCTTTTAGGAATATGCTACATTTGCCCTTTTACTACCAAAGAGCCATTGTCAGCCATCTGCATCCAGGATCATGTGTTTGGTGGGAGTAGGGTGTGAGGCATGGCAGATGCTCTGCTCATTCTCAGAAGTGGACACATCTACTGAGCATCTAATGTATAGAAGGCTGGGGGTGGGGACCAATGGAGGACTTTAATTCGTTACCTACTGTACTACAAAGTCACTGTTCTTAGTTTGTACTTAGTGGAGAAGAGAGACTAATGATAGTGGATTCAATATGGTAATGCATTGAAGATTGTGATAATGTGTTGAAAAAAACAATCAGGCAGGGAATGATGGGAGCTGGATGGGGATCCTTTAGATACTATAATCAGCAGGGAACTCGGTGTTTGAACCTGGGCCCCAGGGAGAAAAGAGAAGCTGAGGGAGCACCACACAGGCACAGTGTAGCATTACAAGTAGGGGAGACGGCGTGTCCCCCCCACTTTTTTTTAGGTGACACCTAGCTTGGCCTGTTTAACTAGTGATGACAGATTTACAATTATTTTGGAGATTAAATGGCAGGTTTAATGGATATTTATTGGCTAATGACTAGACAAAATAATGATAATTAATAATACTAGTCGGCATGCAATTTAAAAAATAGAGCTAGAGAAATGGCTTGGATAATCCTAACACAGGCTCCTAGGTTGGTGACCTCCAGGGGCTGAGGAGGTTTCTGTGGTCACTGGAGAAAGCTTCTCAAAGGAAAAGAGGCTGGAGCTGGCCTCCAAGACACCTTGGGAATGAGAAAGTAAAAGACACGACAAAACCGTCAAAGCCACCGTAGACATGAACTATGTTGGGAGAACAGAGAACAGGCTAGTTCAGCAGAGGATCAGGGCTGATGACGTGGGACAACAGCAGGCAGTGCTGGTCTTGACAGAAATGCTTACCTCATGTACTCTGTGGAGCCTCTGCATATGAGATATAAACCCGAGGAGAAAGAGGTAGCAGCCAACTGTGCAGGACTCAGGTGCTAGGCTTACAGGTTCTGTGGCTGCAGGAAGCCTTTACAAACACCATACTGTGGACATAGGTTTTTGCCTCCAGATGACAACAATGGGGGAAGGTGCCTTCCTAGAATGATTGAGGAAGCCCATACCTCTCTCACATCTGCTCAGTGGCTGGTTTCCTTAGAAACTGACTGGAGCATGTCCATGTTGCTTCTGGCTCACACACATTAAGCACTCAATAAATCTGTGCTAATTTTAGATCAATTGATTTTCAAATAATCATCATCTCTTTAATAGGTTGTCCATGAAAATTAGAAATTTCAAAAGTATCTATGTGGATTTATTTACCTTCTCCTCCAAAACACATCCCCCACCCAGCACCTTTGTATTGTTTGTTAAGTTCTTGTTTATTGTTTAAGTCTTGCTTAATAGAGTTCCAGTTAACTGTGTCTATAAATTTTTTTCTTTGCCCTTCTTATTCCATGATTCCTTTTCCATGTTCTTTGTTGTGAGAAATGGAGAGATTATGTATGTGGTATTTGTAGGTCACAGTGATTAATAGTTGGTCAGTAAACAGTGATGGTCATTCTTTTCTGATCCTTGCATAGCACTCCATAATTTTCAGTGTGCTATCACAAACATCAGGCATACATGTGCAATCAATCCCCACTTTATGGCTGAACAATTAAGGCCTAGAAAGATTAAATGATTTTTCCACTCTCACACAGCAAGGAGTGCAGTACAGACCGGAATCCAGCTTTTCTATCTCCTAGTACATGTTTTTCCACTTTTGATCCATCTGTCAGTTGCATGGCTGGGTATACCCAGATAATACAGTCATAAAAAACAAACCTGAATGAAAGAGGTCTAGTTCATATCTGGAGAGATACACGGGGGAGCTCAGCATCTCTGTTCACACATGGACTTGTATTGTTTTGTAAGCCAGTGGGACCATTGATGCTGTGGCTAGGAAGCTCAGCCAGGGAAGTCGCCTGAACTCTGGGAGTGGCTTACAGTTTGAGATCTACCAAGGATTTAGGGTTGAAGCAGTGGTTTCTTATAAAGCAATTAATTAACCAAGAGATAATTCCCTACAATGAAGCAGAAGGCCGAAGCCTGTCAGGTCCCCCTTGCCTGCTGTTGCAGAGAATTAGACATCAGTAGGTTAACAGAGCCATTTCCATGGAAACTAGCTCATTACTTCTTTTTTTTGTTGGAACCCAATTGGTTCATGGTCTGGGCTTCCATACTTAAAAAGGGGGCTGGGAGCAAGAAGGGGAAAGAGAGAGGGGGCGGGGGAGGTAGGTATGTGTGAGGGAGCAGAGGGGAGAGGGAGGGAGAGGGAGAAGGAGATGGGGGAAGAGGGGGGGATTAAACACATACCATACAAAATACTCATCTTTTTGCCTTGGAGTGGACAAAGCCCCACTTACATAGCATCTAAGACTGCCAGCTCCCATTCTAGGGATACAAGCCATTTCCTTATCCAAGGCTCAAATAAAACCTCTGAGCTTACATGCCATGTTAAATTTGCAATACAACCTATTCATTTTGTTTCATTTTACAAAATGCATGACATCTATGCCTTTGAAGTTAACATTTTTCAAGGGCTATAGTTGTCATCATGGACATGGAAAGAGACTGCCAATGAGGAAGGGTGAATCTTTTTCTAATAGGAAGGCTGAATCTTATAGAAGTTAATGTTTTCAAAACCAGCAGTTTACTGGAAAGCAGAGGGCTGTCATGTCATTTCAAATAATGGTTTCTGGCCCTGGAGTTTTGCAGGGAAGCTGTGCTATGTCTTCCTTTCCACCTACACAGCATAGATGGCTCCCATGCTAATTTGAAGGAAGTCAGACTGGATTTTGCCTTTCTCTTGTTTGGTAAGTGGTACCTTGCTTCCCAGTGAAGCCGCATGGAAATAGTAGGGTGAACTTTAAGTTGACGTGTTGCTCTCTTGGCTTATTTTTCTCCCTCTTCATCCAGTAGCAGGTTTGATTGTTAGGGCTTCCACCCTGGTCTGCATTCCCATTAGCTCTCCCCAAAGCTGCACAGACCTGCAGACCATGAGAAATGACTATTGTGTTTGTGAACATGGCTAAACATGTACCACAGAGCCCAGATTAGGATCAGTCTAGTGCCTCTGAAAATGTGAATTGGGAAGGACTGAAAGAAAATCCTTCCCTGGGGATACTGCTTTAGAAATACCCTTCTCACTAATGTGTAGACTCAATCTAAGCCTCAGTTTCCTACAGTGAAGGAGAAAGCACTCACTTCCCATGAGTTGTTGGGAGGATTAAATAGGATGATGCTTGAAAATCCTTGGCCTAGTTCCTGGCACAGGGTGAGCACTTGGTCTATAAGCAAATACTCACATTTGCAGAAATTCCTGGTCCCCTGGTGAAAGAACAAAGCTTTTGACCTATAAAGTTTAATTCCTGAAAATGAGAGACGCTAGCAAATGACAAGGGGATAGAGGGAAGGGAAGGGAGAGAGGGAGGAGGAAGGTTTTTGGAAGGCTACTGTCTTGTTTCATTTACAAATCTGCCCTTCACCTTGGCCAGCATTGTGGTGTGCAGCCCCTGGCATTCTGCCCTCTTGGGAGCAACCTGAGGCTTCCTAGGGGTGGCCATCTTCCAGTGCCTTCTGGCCCTTCCCCTAAGTCACCTCTATTCTCCACCACCACCACCACCACCCGCCTTCCCTCTCTTCTTAATATACAAACCAAGAGCCCGGAGTGGTGGCACCCACCTGTAATTCCAGCAACTCAGGAGGTGGAGGCAGGACAATTACAAGTTCAAGGCCAGAGGCAGCCTTTGTAACTTACTGGGTCCTTGTCTCAAAATGAAAAGTAAAAAATGGGCTGGGGGTGCAGCTCAGTGGTAGCGCTTTTGCAAAAGCACCCATAAGTCTCTGGATTCGAACCCCCAGTACCACAAAATAAATAAATAAATAAAATTTAAAAAACAAGCCCATGCCCACAGAGTACAGGGTCATTGGACACCTTCTGTCTCCAAGCTCCGCCATATCTGTTGCTGTGGCCACAAGCCCCGTATGCTGTGCTGTTCTTGTCTCCTTTTTCATTCTCCATCTCCCACTTCCACAACGCTGCTCAAACATGAGCGAAGGCAAGTGAGGGGAACAAGACATTGTGGCATCCAAGAGATCTTTGTGACATACCCAGTGGTTGAAAGATGTGATGGGGAAAGAGCAAGTGAATGTATGAGGGGGATTTTAAATGAGAAGCAGGTAGCGCACAATACATCTCCTATTGACTTAAACTGCCCTTAGTTACTGGGGAACCAAAAGAATTTAGTATTTCCTGATTAGCAGAGATTAATGTGGCATTTTGGTATTATAAAGTCAAAGTGGCCAACTAGTAGTAGACAGAGATGCAAGACAAAAAGCTACACCAAAACCTCGCAGTCTGATGTTTTACAATTATTTGACTTACCCTGTAGCCACTATCCATAAGTACTCTAGTGTTCTGATTGTGAAAGCTCTTCACAGGAAGGGATATTGACTGTACTCTTAGTACATATAATCCAATATTAGTATATATACCAATCTAATAAATATATAATACAATCAGCTTCATGATCTACACATATATCATTTACCATATATAAGCTAACATATATATTATACATATAATTCGGCTAGGGTTTAGCTCAGTTGGTAGGGCACCTGCTTTGTACTCTCTGAGTACCTGGGTTCAGTCCCCAGCACCATAGAAATGGAAATGGGAGAAGGATGTGGCAGTTCACTCCTGAAATAATCAGCCATTGAAAACCCTATGAGGATTGCTATGTGTCAGACCTGCCTTCTGACTCAACAGCACCTAACAACAAACAAACAATATAGTTAATCCGATGATAGTATACTTGCTACACAATAAATTAGAATAGAGATCAAAAACAGTGGAATGGTTATCTGGGGGTAGTGGTACATGCTTGTAATTCCAACCCTCTCAGGAAGCAGAGACAGGAGGAGCTCCAGGCCAGCCTGGGCTACATAGCAAGACTTGTCTCAAAAAATTTTTTATAATGAGTGACAAAAATACCCAGGCTAAACTTAGGTTATGGTATGAACAGTTAGCAAAGACATTTATCCAAATAACCAACTATGAAAACACTGAAAATTTCTAAATTAGGATAAAATTGAGATATTTTGAAATTAGTCCTCTAATTCAAAAGCAACTAAGAACCAAATGCCAGTGATGTGGCTAAATGACAAATGAGAATAATAAAGGTATTATCAAGTGACTGGAAGACTATAAGCCTGTAATTTGTATTCTAAATCTAGAAACTGTTTATTTTATTGCCAGTATAATACACATAAGTACACAAAACAAATAAATCAAAAGCCCCCAGAACCTACTGCAAATATCAAAATACAGTGCTGAGAAACACACACTTGTAATTAAAATTAAAGGTTCTGTGGAAGTCTGGGTGCTTTAAAAAGAGCACCATTAAAGGATAAAAGGATTGGAATCCTCTACAATTAACCTACACTCTCTAGGGCAAAGACCCTATTATCAAAACATTTATTTATCTTTGTGACTCAGAAGTATGGAGTTGTGTGTTTATTACAAAGCCTAAATGAAAGAAAATATATGGTTTCTTAACAGAAAAGTTCCTCCTGAAGAAAGTTAAAATGCCTAGTGTATTTTTAGAAAAAGAAATTTCGACTGATTATTATTATTTTGTAACAGGCCTGTTTCTCATGTTGCTTGGATGGAGCTGAGGGACTCTCATGAGTTGAAAGCAATATAATGCCTTCTGTGTTATTCTTGAGTTTGGAATTCAGGTGGGATAATTAAAACATTTTTGCACAGTTCTACCAGTATTTCACATATAATCCCTATAATTGTTCCAGGGATTTTATTATTTGCATCTTTTTACTTGTTGGCAAATATAACCCAACACAACCTCATTCTACCAGTGCATTGCACAAAAGAGACTGCTCTCTTTTAAATGAGCAAGGACCAAATATCCATAAAGTGTAATCATACTAATGAGAATTGTGAGCATTTAACACTTATTCATGATTGGAAAGGTAATAGGAGTTATAAAGTGTAAGAATGTAAAAGCCCAGGTAGTTGAACTTTCTGCATGGAGTACGTTCTTTAAGCATCTTTTTTCATGCATGGTTTTGTAGCTATTTTTGCAGTCTCTTTCCACATTTTTCATTGACGGTAATATGGCCATTTGGAACAACACATCTCATTGTTGCCTGGCATGCTGCAGAGCGTTAGAGTGTCTGCCTCTGTACAGTAAATGCCATTTCCACTCCCATTTATTGTCATAACAAATGCTACCCTCCCCCCTAAACGCATACACATTTCCAAATGCCTCCTGACAGGTAATACCTCCTCCGGTTGGGTATCACTGCCAATGAGTCAGGGGTGGACCATGGAGAAAAGAATGAATACCATTTGAAATTGCCAGACAGTAGAGTATCAGAATATTTTTTTAAAAAGGATTTTGACTGTAGAATTCTGAAAAAAGAAAACTAAACCTTCAGCATTATAATTCTCTGATTCAAACTCACACACATTTTCTACCATACCTTTGTTGCCAGATGATCCAGTACTTGGCAATTATACCAGTTTCTGGGCTCAAGGACAGCTTGCTGAACCAAAGAAAATCACTCCAGCACTGTCCAGCCTTTTCCTGACTCTCAGAAATATTCACCCCAGCTGATTCTCAGAAATATTCTGAGATCCCAGAAGTGGCTTTTGGAATCTGCACTTTTCCTTAAAGCAGCAGAATCTGACTCTTTCCCTCTGCCTATCAACTCCTAGAAGATGTGGAGTCCACTGCTGGGCACACCCCTAGAGAAGTCATCTGAGACTTCTAGGGCCAGACTTGGCTCTACAAAACTCCTGTGCATCACAAGTCATAGTGCATCACCAAAGCCTAGCCTGATAGGATAATAAGAAGGCAGTGTATAGAAATGAATCACTCTCAGCTGGGCGTGGTGGCGCACGTCTGTAATCCCAGCGGCTTGGGAGGCGGAGCCAGGAGGATTGCAAGTTCGAAACCAGAGGAAGTCTATGTAATTTAACGAGACCCTGTCTCAGGAAGTAAGGAAAAAAAATAAAAGGGCTGGGGGTGCAGCTCAGTGGTCCAGCACTTGCAAAGCATGCAGGCGTGAGGCCCCGGGATCAGCCCCCAGTACCACAAAAAAAAAAAAAAAAAGGAAATGAATCCCCCTGTCATTTTAATTAAAAGATTTTTTTGTCATTTGTTTTTAAGAGGTATGTGCATTTTGAAGTTTTCTCTGCATGATCTCAGCAAAATTTTACTTTTTCTTTTAAAGTTGTCTCAGAAGTAGTGGATTCAAATCATTTCCTTCCCTCTTAAAAAATAAGTTCCATCAAATTTGAGTTACATGTAAAATGAAACGAGAACATTAGCAAAGAATATCTCATTTGTGTCTGTGCTTCCCTGTTGAAACTGCCTAAGCATCTGATGGGACTCTATCAACTCTTTTTCCCAAAACCACTAGGTTCATAAAGTACAACACCCTTTCTTCTACCACACTTATTATATGCAGTTGCTTTCAATTCAGGTAGGAGTGAAAGGCAAAAGATTTCTTCCTCTCCATTAAGAATTATCGGTGAGGCCGGGCATGGTGGTGCACGCCTGTAATCCCAGCAGCTGGGGAGGCGGAGGTGGGAGGATCGCAAGTTCGAGACCAGAGGCAGTCTGCGTAATTTAGAGAGACCCTATCTCAAAAAGTAAAAAAAATGGGCTGAGGTGCAGCTCAGTGGTCCAGCACTTGCAGAGCATGCAGGCGCAAGGCTCTGGGTTCAACCCCCAATACAGCAAAAAAAAAAAAAAAAAAAGAGTGGTGTAGCATTTCTATGCACTAACAAAGAATAATCTGAAGGGGAAATTAAGAAAGGAATTGCACTGTGCACCAACGCATATGCCTCTAATCACACAACTTGGGAAGCTGAAGGAAAAAGGATCACAAGTTTGAGGCCAGAAGCAGGCAACCTGTGCAAATTAGCAAGGCCTTATGTCAAAATAAAAAATAAAAAAAAAGTGGCTAGGGGTGCATACATGAGGCTCTGGGTTCAACACCTCAGTACTGGAAAAGAAAGAAGAAAAGAAAAAGAAAGAAAGGAAGGAAGAAAGGAAGAAAGAAAGAGGACAAAGGAATTGCCTTCATAATAACATCAAAAATAAAATACTTAGCAATTAACTTAACCAAGAAGATAAAACACAATCAAAATTAACAAACTTTGCTGAAAGAAATTAAAGAGTATGTAAATAAATGAAAGGATATCCCATGTTCATGGATTAAAAGACTTGATACCATAAAATGTCAATACTACCCAAAGTGATATACATATTCAATGCCTATCCAAATTTTAACAATGTTTTTGGCAGAAATAGAAAAATCCATCCTAAAATTCATATGAAATTTCAAGGGACCCCAAATACCCAAAACAGTCTTGAAAACGAACGAATCAGAGGGTTGTTCACACTTCCTGATTTTAAAACTTACCACAAAGCTGTAGTAATCAAAGCAGTGTGACACAGCCATAAAGACAGACAACCCTTATATAAGCCAATGGAACAGAATAGAGAGCCCAGAAATAAACCTTCACATACATGATCAATTGATTCATTATCAGGGTGCCAAAGACCATTTATCTTACTCAGTTCAGTCTGCTATAACAAAAATATCCTGGACGGGCTGGCTTAAAAAACCAAACATTCTGATCTGAAAGCTGGAAGTCCAAGATTTGGTGTCATCATGGACAGGTTCTGGTGTGGGTCTTTTTCCTAGTTTGCAAATGGATTTTTTCCTGTTTGCTTGAATGGCCCAGAGAGAAGGTGAGATCATTTATCTTCTGTTTCTTCTTTTAGGAGCACTAATTGCATTCATGAAGCCTCTACTTCCATGATCTAATTACCTCCCAAAGGCCCACCTACAATACTGGGGATTTATTTTCAACACATAAATTTTGAGGAAGAAACAGACACTCACTTCATAATTTGATGAGGGAAAGGACAATCTTTTCAACAAACTGTGCTAGGAAAATTGGATACCTATAGGAAATAGAATGAAGTTATACCTAACATTGTGAACAAAACCTAACAAAGTGGATAAAAGGGGGTTGAGGTATAGCTCAGTGGTGGAACAAGGCCATAATCCCTAGCACTGCCCACCCCAAAAGGATCAGAGACCTAAATATAAAAGCGAAAACAACAAAGCTCTTAAAGGAAACTGTAGAGCAAAAGCTTCACAACTTTGAATTTGGCAGTGATTTCTTGTATATGACACCAAAGACACAGGCAAAGACAGAAAATAAATGAATTTTACTCCATAGAAACTTAAAACTTTTGTGCATCAAAGGATAGTATCAAAAAGGCAATGCACATAATGAGAAAAAAAATATTTTCAAGCCATTTTCAAAAATATTTTCAAGCCATTTATCTGATAAGGGGTTAATATCCTGAATATAAAGAGAACTCAACAAAAGCCCATCTCAAAAAATGGACAATATATTTGAACAGACATTATTCCAAAGATAGTGTATGCATGGCCAATAAGCACATGAAAAGATGCTTAAAAATCATTATAATCATTAGTAAAATACAAGTCAAAGCTACAATAAAATAATGTTTCACATCCGTTAAGATAACTACTATTATAAAAAACCAGAAAATAATGTGGCAAGGACATAGAGAAATTGGAACCTTTGTGCACTGTTAATAGGAATATAAAATGAAATAGCTACAGTAGAAAACACTATGACAATTCAAAAAAAAAAAAAAACTTAAAAAGACATTTACCATATGATCCAGCAATTCTACTTTTGGGTTATACCCAAAAGGACTGAAAGAAGAGTTTCAAAGAAGCATTTGGACACCTGTGTTTATAGTAGCATTTTCATAGAAGCTAAGAGTGGAAGCTACCAAAGTATCAGTAGATGAATGGATTTTTAAAATGTGACATATACATACAATGGAATATCATTCAACTTTAAAAAGAATATCTTGACATATGCTATATCACAAATGATCCTTGAAGTTCATTCATTAAATAAGCTTTAGTGTAATAAGCTACACTAAATAAGCCAGTCACAAAAAGACAAATGGCATATAATTCCACTTATATGAGGTAGCTAAAGTAGTCAAAATCACAAAGACAGAAAATAGAATGTTTTTTGTCAGATGGTGGCAGGAGGAGAGAATGAGAAGTTACTGTGTAATGGGTATAAAGTTTCAGTTTTACAAGATAAAAGAAATTCTGGAGATGGAGGATGGTAATGGTTGCATAATGATATAAATGTACATAATACCACTGAACTATAGGCTTGAAATGGTTAAGATTATAAATCTTATGCTGTGTATTTTACTTCAATTAAAAAAAAAAGTCAGGGGCCGGGCGTGGTGGCGCACGCCTGTATCGGGCTTGGGAGGCGGAGGCAGGAGGATTGCAAGTTCGAGACCAGAGGCAGTCTGCGTAATTTAGCAGAGACCCTGTCTCAAAAAGTTAAAAAAAAAAATGGGCTGAGGTGCAGCTCAGTGGTCCAGCACTTGCAAAGCATGCAGGCGTGAGGCCCTGGGTTCAACCTCCAGTACCGAAAAAAAAAAAAAGTCAGGGAAAGCTGAGTGCAGTGGCTCATGCCTGTAATCCCAACAACTTGGGAGGCAGGGGCAGAAGGATTGTAAATTAGGCAGCCTGTGTAATTTAGCAAGGCCCTGCCTCAGATAGAAAAATAAAAGAGGGGGTGGGAGTGCAGCTCAGTGGTAGAGCACTTGCAAAGTATGTGCAAAGCCCTGGGTTTAACCCTCAAGTACCACAAAAAAAAAAAAAAAAACAGAGGGAAAAGAATTAGTGATGCGGAGTGTGGAGGTCCCTTTTCAGAGTAGGATGTGTATCTGGGTGGAAGGGGATGCATTGTCCAAATACATCAAGCTTAGAAAATAGGCTGTTTCTTATTTACCACAGTCAAACATGAGAGTAGCTTTTTACCTGTTCCTTTCATATTGTTGTTTATTTTGTTTTGTTTTACTCTGCTTGACTTTACAGGATTTGAACAAATCCAAGTAAGCCAGATATAGAAGCATATCACATGGTGTTTCAGGAGATAGCTGGAAAGTATGGTTGTATGCATGTTGTCTTCCATAACATTTACAAAGCCGTTTGCTTTTAGGACATCGTGGGTTTAACATTTTGGGATGTAAGTTTTCCTTCTTTGACCTTCAAATTCTGCATACACCACAACATGAATAAAGGGCCTCCAAGGAAATGCACTTCAGGAAATCACGACCTGGTTCTTAAAAGATCTAGCAATGTAGTATTCAAAATTAGAATTATGTGATTCACAGTGAGGGGAAAAGGTTTTCTACTGAGGGCCACCCTCATGGACTGAAAGATAGATGAGGCCAAATCAAAACAACTAACAACTCATTCACGCAGCTCAGCTCCACTCATGTTCCATGTAGCTCACCTCCTAACCCAGCCCATGGGTGACATGCCTTTCCTTGATCCCTGCTCTTTCATCTGTCAATTCTACCCTCAGGCTTCAGCCCTTTTACTACTCTTTTACCTTCCAGTCCATGAAGATCCCCTACCAAGTGACTCTAGTGTTCTTGATTCATAGTCCTCATCCAAATGCCACAGCCACTTTTTAGGAAAGTAGCCCTGCTTTGGAATGCTAGTCTAGGACTTTATAGTTCTTCCAGTCTCCAAATTGGGAGGCAGAGAGGTGGGGATTCATTGCTTTTATGGGAATGCAGTTGGATATGAAACGGGGAGATGTACTAAGTAATTCTAAAGGTGGCACAGGACTCTGCCTGGATCAAATGGTAAAACAGGAGCTTTCAGGGTATATCTGCCTAAAATCAGAAGGCCAAAGCCTATGCTTACCTTTTCTCTTAAATCCATTCTGGTTTCCAATGTTTTCTCTTCAGCATTTCTAATCGCCTGCCCCTTCCCTCCTCTTCCCCCCTCTAAGCTTCCCACCTCCCTACTTCCCTTCCCTGTGTGTGCAGAGATCTCCTTCCATGGTAAGCAGAATAACAACCCCTGCTCCAAAGTTAGTCATGTCCCAGTTCCTGGAACCTGTAAATAAATACATTATGTTACAAAGGAAAGGAGAATTCAAGTGGCCGATGGAATTAAGGTTGCTAGTCAGCTGACCTAAAGAGAGGAAGATTATCTGGGATTATCTAGGTCATCACAATGTAGTTCCAAGGGTCCTTAAAGGGATCAGAGCCAGAAGGAGATGTGACTTCTGGGGAAGTTCAAGTGATAGGATGTGAGAAGAGCCAGCTTTGAGGACGGAGGAAAGAGCAAAGAGCCAAGGCAGGCTGGCAGCCTCTCAAAGCTAGAAGACACCAGCTCTCCTTAGAGAATCCACCTCCAGAAGCAACACAACCCTGCTTACACTGGGGTTTTAACCCAGTGAGACCCATTTCAGACTTTAGATCTCCAGCACTGCAATATAAATTCCTATTGTTTAAGCCACTAAATTTGTATTAACATGTTACAGAAGCAGTAGAGCTAATGCACTCTATCTCAGGCCTCCCAGGACACCTACAGCATTTCCCAGGGAGCAAGAATAGGCATCAGAATGCACACTTCCCTGGATATCCAAATGAAAATAATGGGGCATTTAATCAGTTAATAATAGGCCAGTGACAAAGAAACTCTTAATAATGGTGCTATAAGCAAGAGAGACACTTATTTATGACTCACATAATCGGTGGCCAGTCCTCAGCTGGCATGGTATCTCCACACAGTCATTAAGGACAAAGATCTTTCCTGCTCACCCTAGAATAGTAACAATGTTCAGCAGAAGGAGGAAGGGGAGGCAATGAGCATAACTCCTTCCTTCCAGAACATTATTGCTTACATCTTATTGGCTAAAACTTAGCCAGACAAATATACTTAACTGCAAGGAATGCTAAGGAATTGATTTTTGAGCAGACTATGCCCAGTGAAGTTTCAAGGGGTTTATAATCTCTGTTAAAAAGGAACAAAATAATTATATTATTAATTAAGAAGAGAGGAAGAGGTATTGGGAGGTAAACTGTGGTCTCTGCTTCAGGTTACTGGTATCTAGTTTAAATTCAAGGACAGAAGATTGGCTGGCCAGACTCCCAAACCTCCTCATGCCCAATGAGGATTCAATAATTCTGTGATTATCTGTATTCTAGTGTGATGAATGAATTCTAGGTTGGCAGAAGCATTTGTTTCACGGAACAGTGCCCAGGGGCTTATAGATCATGGCTGGTTTCAACTTTGGATGAAGGGAAAGCTTAGGCTACTCTAGATAAATCAGTACTCCGTCTTAGCCCTGTGAAGTTTTGGTAGGCTTGTTTGTTTGTTTGATTGTGGACGTATAATTTCCCTGTGGGGCCAAGATGACTGGGTCTATAACCATGATGATGAAATCATAGTTTTATTTATTTATCTATCTATGTATCTATTTTATTACATGTGTCTCTCTCTCCCTGGATGTTCAAGTGTATGGAAGTACAGTTTGGAGATCTCTGTGGCTTCAAAACTCCCTTCAGTCTTCCCTCTCACTGTATTGTCTCCAAACTCTTTGAAAAGAAGTCAAGGGAACAGTTAATGGTCTTCTCATTGACACTGCAAATGCTGTTGCTTGACTTATTTTATAGTATTCATTATAAAGGAACATACTCTATGAAGGGACTTTTAAGGAAATTATACATAATTGCTTCTTTTGTCTTGAAGAATTATAAGTACAGCCAGGGATGATGAAGCATGCCTATAATCCCAGAAACTTGGGAGGCAGAGGTAGGAGGATTGCAAGATTGAGCCCAGAGGCAGCCTGCGTAACTTCGTGAGAATGTCTTCAAGATTAAAAGGGGCTGGGAGTGTAGTTCAGTGGAAGAGCACTTGTAAAGTATGCACAAGGTCCTGGGTTCAGCACCCGTGCCCCATACTACAAGATGAAAGGAGGGAAGGAAGGAAGGAAGGGAGGGAGATAGTAAGGGAAGGAAGGAGGGAGGAACGGGAAGAGAGAGAGAGAGCACAAAGGAGATAATTTGTTGACTTTTGCTATTTTAGTAATTAAAGCAAAACTCATTTATTGATTTTAGTAGGTATGTAAAATTACGTGTAAAATTTATTATGGGTTATTCTTCCTTCCCCAAGTTTTCTGTGTGTCTGCTTTCTTTTTTAAGGTGGGTAACCTGGTCCTGCTCCATCTATAAATGAAAAGATTTCCCAAAGCTAGCAAAAGTCATGACTTTTAATATAATGTCTTTAAAACAAAATTTGGGTAATATTAACCAAGACAGTATTTAATGCTTCTTGTTTCTTGGGTCATGCAGTCTAATTAAACTGAAGCTCTCAGAGATTGTTCCACCACCAGATATGCATGACCTCAAGGGGCAGATTTACGCAGATGGTCCCAAAATAGCATCTGGCACCTTGCCATGGACCAAGACCTGATCAGAATGTGGGGGAAATGGACGCTAAAGATAAAATAGAATACTTTTCATGATGAGCAAGAATAAATTGAGATGGTTGGTCAAGAAAGTATTGGAAGAGACATAAAATTGGGATGAGACTTGAAGGGAGTAAAGGGCAAGCTAGAGCAAAGAAAACCTCTCACTATCTACACAGGTGTGGAACTCCATGCACAAAACATGTGTCCCCTTTCATATTTATATAAGAAATCAGTCTTTTGTACTTAATTTAGAAAAGCACTAGTAAATTAATTGATGTACTTCAAAATTTAGACATGGCAGTTCTTGAAATTATAAATGTGTTCCTGAAGAACCATGCATAAAGCAGATTTTTGAATTAAGCCATATTTCAAATAGATGGGGAGGGTGGTTCTTTACCACAGTGCTGGATTAAGCAACACTGAAAAGCCAATCCTCCTGTTCAGTGTCTCTGTTATATAACTGGCCAAGGTGGCCATAATTAACCAGTGGGGTGAACTTGGAACAGAGTATCTTTAAGTATCGAATTTACCACCCATCCATCTGTTCACCTTTTCCCTCTCATTCAAAATCTGACAATAGTAGCACCTAACACACTATAGCACCCACATCTGTAAAATGCACCTTTACCATTTCATGTTATTTTATAAATTAAGATAATTTGAACATCTAATTTTCTTACTGAGACAGTGTGTCTTATTTTACCCAATTGGGTGAAAATTTTTTCCCCCTCTTCTGAAGAAGGAACAGTGAAGGGCAGAATTGGATAATCAAACCTCTTCTGGTCTGCCTGCCAATCAGATGTAGTGCTATCTGGGCTATAGAGAGCAGAGGAGCTGAGCCTGGGTACTGCCACTGTTTTGAGATCCTCCAATTGTGAAGAACTTGCATATTTGGTGGATTATCAATTCTCAGATATAGTCTTCCTCTTTGTTTTCTTTTCTAGAGTGTCTGAAAAACCTTTCCAACACTCCGATGGCCAGCAACAACACTGCCAGCATAGCACAAGCCAGGAAGCTGGTAGAACAGCTTAAGATGGAAGCCAACATCGATAGGATAAAGGTGAGGAAAACACAACCCCACAGCTCATCTAGTCTGGTCATACAGCGCCTGATTTGCAGCCAGATTATCTGTCATTTGACTGCTCTTTCAAAGAGAGGGGCAATATCAGAAATGACAGGAGAGAAACTGAATGATTAGGCACATGTTCATGTTGGGAAGGCATCTTTGCCTTCTCTAGATTTCTCCAGCATGAAATGATAGTGCAAGTTAAAACTGATTCTCCATGTCTAATTAAAAACAAAACAAAAGCAGTAAAACACAGGTTCATGGATGAATTCCAGCCAAAGAAATGGGAGAACCCCAGTTCACCTCTCTGACCTTCCAGAGACCCTCTTCTCTTTTGAGATCTAACTTTTTCTTTCCTCATTCAGGTTCTAAGATTAAGTGCCTGTCTTTCATGTCTAACCCTTTTATTTACCACTGCAAGTTATGAATTTTTTTTCTTCTTTATACCTTATTAGATTTTTTTTCTTCAAAACACAAAAGTCACACTTGGTCTCCCTGAGATGTCAAACACAGAGGTTTAATGAAAGTTAATAGTTTACTTCTTCCTTCTTTTCTTTTTCCTACTCCCTAGACCTAGCCTATCACCTTTGCTGTAACTTTGGGCTGATTTATATTGAACCAAGACTTTAAATGTAAGCCCTTGGTTGGCAGATTTTGAATGTGAAGTTAGCTTCACAGTGTCATTAGGAATAGACAGTTATTGAAGGATACTAAGAATTTTTGCCAATCATCAAAACTTTACTTCCCCAGAAGCATTTTGTGAAATGGAACTCAGAAACATCTCATTGTACTAAAATAAAACTAGATCATTCTTCCAAATGCCTTTTTAAAACTTTTTTCCCTTCTTTCTCCATACCTTACTCAGCATCCTGGGCAATCCCCTGGAGTAGGCAGGGGCCAATAAACTATGGCTCATGAACCAAATCCAGCCCAGAGCCTACTTTTGTAAATAAACTACTACTGTAACACAGTTACACCCACCCATTTACGTACTGTGTATTGCAGTATTGCTACAACAATAAAGAAGGGTGACAGAGATCACATAGCCAACAAAAATCTAAAATATTTTCTCTTTGGCCCTTTACAGAAAAAGTTTGCTGTAGCACAATGGTTAACTGTAGCACAATGGTTCTCAGCCCATCTGTGTGTTCCCATCACCTAGAGGATTCTATAAAAGGACCAATTCCCAAACAATACCCAAACCAATTAAATTAGAATCCCTTCAAGTATGATCCAGCATTGGTATTTATTGTTTAAATCTTCAGTTAATTCCATTGTTTAGCCAAGATTGAGAACTGCTGTCCTGGGGCAAGGGATTTGATTTCAGCTGCCATCAGGTATATCCTAGAGAGTGGGGAAAGAGCTCCTCTTCCTCCATAAATAAGCAGAGCAAATATCCAGGGACATTTTCCCATCTACCTTAAATCTCCCGTGTACAATTTGGCTCCTAGTAATGTGCTACATGATAATCAGCTCTGGCTCTTCTTTCAACAGCTCTTCTTTATTCATGAGTAAGATAAAGGGTGCTAACCATGTGCCTTGCCGTTTTGTCATCTTTTGCTTCCCCTCCTTTCTTACCCTTTCTTTTTTATTTCTTGCTAGAAAAAGTACAAAGTGACAGATGGGCATATTAACTGCTGAGAGAAGTGAGGTGGCCCAAGGATTATAGTATCAGAAAGGGACATTCAGTTCTTTTATGGGGGAAAGAATATTCTGCCCATGGGCTTTCTGGGAAACACCACTTTGCCTTTACAGGTGGCCCAACTGAGATAAAAGTTTGTGAAGCTCTATTGTGGCTGGCATTTTCTGTTACTACTCAGCCTCCACAGGCAGTGTTGCTGGCAGGGGATGTGATGTGTTGATGGGTGATGGAAGCTGACAGGAGGAGGTGGAGGAAGACTGAAGTTGACCTCTTCAGCCACAGGTTGGACCTTCACCATTCCTCACCTTAATTACTGACTGCAAATAGTCCTACCTAATGCCCACAGTCCCATTTCAACCCAGCTCCACCCCTGCTATCAATTGCCTATCACATGGCAGCCAAAGAAAACATTCCAAAAGAAAATCTCATTGTGTTCCTTTCCCACTGAAAATCTTCTGATTCACTACCACCTGTACAATGAAATTCAAACTCTTTAGAGTCTAGAAAGATCCTCTGGCCTCTGCCCATCTCTTCAGCTTCCTCTGCTTCCTCTCATCCACATTGGTCATATTGAATCACTTTTCATTCCTTTGATGAGAATTTCAAATGCCTAGAATGTTCCATCTGCCTTCCATGTCTACCGTTCTGCTTTACTAATGCTTAACTACCTTAACTTCTTGAAAATTCAAACCAATTATTAGGTCCTTTAAGATACTTTCCTAGACCATCTTCATCAAGTTGGATTTTTGCTATTTGTTAAGTTATTCATTAATTTATCTACTAGTTTCCCCCATGTGTCTATCAGTTTGCCACACTGTGAGGACTTGCGTGTTGTGATGATGCTGAAAGCTGTGCCTCTGGTATTACAGATATCAGCAGGGTCACACATGGTGGGCAGGTTTCATCTGAGCTTCCAGACTAAGACAGACCAGGGCAAAGGACATGGTTAACCCACTCCTGAAACAATTAGTCAGATATAGTGCCAGAAAATGACCCTGCAAGTTGGAAGGCACTCAAAAGATGACTGAGGAAGAGTTGCCTCCTCAAAGTAGAGTCTATCTTAATGACAGAAATGGAGTAAAGTCCCAGGGACCTCTATTTGCTGATGTGGCATGACTCAAAATGAGAAGGAACAATTGTAAGCATCTGTTAATAATTAGAATGGAATGTACATAGTATGAATCTAGGAAAATTATAAATAGTCAAGAGGGAAATGGAGTGCATAAACATCAACAATTTAGGCATCAGTGAGCTAAAATGGACTGGCATGGGCCATTTTGAATAAGATAATCATATGGTCTACTATTCTAGGAATGACAGATTAAAGAGAAATGGGGTTGCATTCATCATCAAAAAGGACATCTCAAGATCTATCCTGAAGTACAATACTGTAAGTGATAGAATAATATTCACACACCTACAAGAAAGGCCAGTTAATATGACTATTATTCAAATTATGCACCCACCACTAAGGCTACAAATGAAGATTAGAAAGATTTTTGCCAGTTTCTGTAATCTGAAATAGATCAAACATGCAATTGAGACATACTGATAATTACTGATGATGACTAGAGTGCAAAAGTTGGAAATGAAGAAGAAGGCTCAGTGGTCAGAAAATATGGCCTTGGTGACAGAAACGCTGCTAGAGATTACATGATAAATTTTGTCAAACCAATCACCTTTTCATTGCACATATATTTTTTCACCAACATAAACGGCAACTATACACATGCAATTCAACAGATGGAACATACAGGAACCAAATTGACTACATTTGTGGAAAGAAACAATGGAAAACCTCAATATCAAAAGTCAGAACAAAACCAGGTTCTAATTGTGGATCAGACCATGAACTGCTCATATGCAGATTCAAACTGAAACTGAAGACAATTAGATTAAGTGTATAAGAGCCAAGATAGACCTTAAGTCTATCCTACCTGAGTTCAGAGACCACCTCAAGGACATTAGACACTAATGATCCAAGACCAGATGAGTTGTGGCATGACATCAAAGACATCATTCATGAAGAAAGCAAAAGGTTATTAAAAAGACAGGAAAAAAGAAAAGACCAAACGGCATGTCAAAAGAGACTCTGAAGCTTGCCCTTGAATGTTGAGCAACTAATGTAAAAGGAAGACATGACAAAGTTAAAGAACTAAGTGGAAGATTTCAAGGGGCAGCTCGAAAAGACAAAATCAGACATTTTAATGACATGTGCATTTTAATGACATGTGCAAAGAGCTGGGGATAGAAAACCAAAAGAGAAGAAGATGCTTTGTTTTTTTCAAGCTTAAAGAATTGAAGAAAAAGTTCAAGCCTCATGTGGCAATAGTGAAGGATTCTACAGGGAAAATATGAAGCAAGGCAGGAAACATCAAAAGAAGTTGGAAGGAATACACAGAATCATTACCAAAAAGAATCAGTGGATGACAAACCATTTTAAGAGGTTCCACAGGATCAGGAACCAATGGTAGTCAAAAAAGAGGAGGAAGCTGCCTTGAAGGAATTGGTGAAACACAAGCCTCCAGGAATTGACAGAATACCAATAGGTACGTTTCAACAAACAGATGCAGCACCAGAGGTACGCACTTGTTTATGCCAAGAGATCTGGAAAACAGCTACCTGGCCAACTGACTAGAAGAGATCCATATTTGTATCTATTCTCAAGAAAGAGGATCCAACTGAATGTAAAAATTACTGAATGATATCATTAATGTCACATGCAAGTAAAATTTTGCTAAAGATCATTCAAAAGCAACTGCAGCAGTATATAGACAGGGAACTGTGGAAAATCAAGCCAGATTCAGAAGAGGGCGTGGAACCGGGGACATGATTGTTGATGTCAGAAGGATATAAGGTGAAAGCAGAGAATACCAGAAAGGTATCTATGTTTTATTGACTATGCAAAGGCATTTGACTGTGTGGATCACAACATATTATGGATAATAGTGCAAAGAATGGGAATACCAGAGCCCTTAATTGTACTCATGAGGAATCTGTACATGGACCAGGAGGCAGTCGTTCAAACAGAAGAAGGAAACACTGCTTGGTTTAAAGTCAAGAAAGGTAGGTGTTAGGGCTATATCCTTTCACTGTACCTCTTCATTCTCAGTGCTGAGCAAATAATCCAAGAAGCTGGATTTCATGAAGAAGAACACAGCATCATGATGGGAAGAAGACTCATTATAAGCCTGCATTGTGCAGACACAACTTTGCTTGCTGAAAATGAAGAGGATTTGAAACATTTACTGATGAAAATCAAAGAACCCAGTTGTCAGTATGCATTGCGCCTCAACATCAAAAAAATAATCCTTACAACTGAGTCAGTATGCAACTTCATGAAAAATGAAGAAAAGACTGAGGTTGTCCAAGATTTTGCTTTACTGTGTTCTTCAGTCAACACCAGTGGAAGTAGCAGTCAAGAAATCAAAAGATGCATTGCACTGGGAAAAGCTGTTGCAAAAGACTTCTTTAAAGTGTTGAAAAGTAAAGATATCACATTGAAGATGAAGGTGCACCTGACTCATGCCATGGTATTTTCAGTCACATCATAGGGTTGTGAAAGCTGGACATTAAATAAGTGAGTCAGGAGAAGAATTGATGCTTTTGAATTAAAGGGCTAGAGACAAATGTTGAATATATCATAGACTACCAAAAGAACCAACAGATCTGTCCTAGACGAAGTGCAATCAGAGTGCTGCTTGGAAGCAAGGGTGGCTAGACTGCATCTTATGTATTTTGGACATGTTGTCAGGAGGGACTCATCCCTGAAGAAGGACATCATGTTTGCGAGAGTGACAGGTCAACGTTAAAAAAAGGAAGACCCTCAACTAGATAGATGGATACAGTGTTTGAAACAGTGGGTTTAAACATAAAAAATATCATGTGCCTGGCACAGAATTGGGAAGTGTTTTGTTCTGTTGTACGTAGGGTTGCTCTAAGTCAGACCCAACTTGACAGCACCTAATAACAACAACAACAATAAATAGCTTATTGACATTTTTCTATGTTGCTAGACTTGTTCGGTTCTTAGCAATATGGGGATGAATGAAGACATGATTCGATAGTCTAGTAAAGGTCTGCAAAAACATTTGAATAAGACTTATTTATTGACACCAATAAATCCAAGAAGCATAATTACCAAATGACATCAGACAGAAGCCAACACCACATCCTGACTGTCCTTTGAAGAGACACAAATAAATTACTACTAAACTGGAGACCAAGCATTAACCTAATAAACCAAGCACCAAGTGGTTACTTCCTAGGCAATCTTCATATTAACATCTCTGAACCCTTCTTGATGTCATTAGACCTCACATTGCCAGAGGTACAGCAGCAACCACCTGGATTTCAGCATTTGTTCTGTACCTCAAATCCAGGCATGAAGTAACAGATTATTTTTAGTTTATTTGTTGGCTAAAGCTGTGATTGTGTTGACACAGTTGTCAGCTAGCTAGTTGAAGGCTTAGTTATCTGTTTCTAGGAGCCGCTTCAAGGCCTCTGACCACACAGGCTTCTCCACCTACCTTCTCTGCACGATCCTGTCAGCAGGAAGGGACTACACTCAGTGTCTTCTCTCTGAAGATGCCAGGTGTGTGATTTTCCAGTTAGAGTAGTGACCTCTTCAAGCAATAGCTCTGTGTACATCTGGCAAAACCTATTGTGGCTGAGGTGACAAATAGTAGGTTCTTAATAAGTGGAGACAGGATCTGGGTATCATGCCACATGCCTATAATCCTGACAACTCGGGAAGCCGAGGCAGAAGGATTGTGAGTTTGAGGCCAGAGGCAGCCTGTGTAACTTAGTAAGACCCTAACTCAAAATAAAAAATTAAAAGACATCTGGGGTGCAGCCCAGTGGTAAAACCTGTGAAAAGTATGTACGAAGGCCTGGGTTCAACCCTCAAATACCACAGTCAATCAATCAAAGAGGAGATGGGGCACCACTGGCACTGGAGCTGTTGAGAGTCCCTTAAGCACGGGATGGCTTATCCTTCAGATAGCCTCCAGAATAACTCAGTCGGCCCAACTAGATCTGGATAACATTTTTGTTGTTAAACTTTATTGCTTCCTATCCTTTTGCATTTCAGGTCCTGGAAGGTTTGGGTTAATGGAACCATTTTCTGTTCATAAGCCCCAGACATATATAAATTATAACCCCCAGCCTTTCAGTATTTGTTAGGATTTCATTTAAGGAAAAAGAGTAAACAGAATTAAAACAAAAATAAGAAGAGGAACCAGGGGGACAGATAGAGAGGGTTTGTGAGCTTCAACATTTAGATTTATGAAATAGCAAAATACTTACACTGACACTGAACAACAACGAAATAAAAGAAAGTGTGTCCTTAGTGCACTAGTAGAGAGAATGTGTGCAAAAGTAGAAAATGACAGGGTGTCAGTAAATATCTTTATCACTATAATACGGCTCTTTGGGTATTGAATCACAGATACCTAAACTAAGCTAGATTATGCAGAAAAGGGGTTAGTTATCAAAGAAACAGAATGTATCAGAATCCAAGAGCAGAAATGTAGCTGTGTAAGCCGTGGAAAAGGGCTGGCATTTAGCTCAATTGATAGAGCACTGTTCTGCAGTCTCTGAGGTCCCAACTTCAATTCCCAGCACCACAAAAATGGGAGAAGAACATGGCAATCCTCTCTCGAGGCAATTCCAAAACAATCAGCCATTGCAGGGCATGGTGGCACACGTGCCTGTAATCCCAGAGGCTCAGGAGGTGGAGGCAGGAGAATCACAAGTTCAAGACCAGAGGCAGTCTGTGTAACTTAGCGAGACCCTGTCTCAAAAAGTTCAAAAAATGGGCTGAGGGTGCAGCTCAGTGGTCCAGCACTTGCAGAGCATGCAAGCATGAGGCCCTGGGTTCAACCCCCAGTACCAAAAAAAAAAAAAAAAAAAATCAGCCATTGAAAACCCTGTGAGGGTCACCATGAGTCAGACACGACTCAGTGGTGCCTAACAACAACAACAAGCAGTAGAAGGAAAAACTGGAAGCTATTGGGAACTGTGAGTGCTCTGTCACCGGTCCCTGATTCTCTTTATATATCTGCTGTTTTCTTTTCCTGGGAAGAATGGATTTCTCAGCTCACTGGTCCATGTGGCAGACACAAGATGGCCACCAGTGGCTCCCAGGGTAACACTCACAGGTCCAGCTCCAAGAAGAAAGAGACAGTTAATTTCATCAATTCCTTTCTGAGTCAGTTCTATAGTCAAAGAGCAACATCTCTGTTTTAATAAGAATGAGACATCTCCAATTTCAGTCCACTGACATTAGAACCGAACCATGTTATATAATCATGGCTCCTACCCATACGGACAAAAAAAGAGCCAGCAACTATTATAAGCTACAAAGATGCTCTTTGACAGCAGTTAGTCTTAGCATTAAGAAAAATAATACAGGTAGAAGAGCAAAGAAAGCCAAGGCCAAGAGCTTGGGGGGCAGTGATTGCTTTTTAACTAATTGGATGCTCATAAATTGACCCCACATAAAAATTTCAAACTTTCTCATCTCTTTCATTTATTTCCAATGGACTTTTTCAACTATTTTTCCTTACTGCTCTAACAATATGCTAGGCAAACTCCCATCTCTCTGGTATGCTGGGTCCCTTACTGGGAACATTCTTCCCCTTATTTTTTGCCTATCCAAATCTTATTCCTGTATTAAGGGTCAGTTCAAATCCCCACTTGTTCATGAATCTCTCTTCCTATTCTGACCAAACTTACTAATTAATTTCACCTTTATAAAATAACTTTTTCCAACTAGATTACAGTCTTTAAAGTGAAAGAGCCATATTTTGTACTTTTTTTTTTTTTTTTTTGGTACTGGGGGTTGAATCCAGAGCCTCATGCCTGCATGCTCTGCAAGTGCTGGACCACTGAGCTGCACCCCCAGCCCATTTTTTTTTTTACTTTTTGAGACAGGGTCTCCCCAAGTTACACAGACTGCCTCTGGTCTTGAACTTGTGATCCTCCTGCCTCTGCCTCCCGAGCCTCTGGGATTACAGGCGTGCGCCACCACGCCCAGCTATATTTTGTACTTTGTATCTATATGATGCTGATGTACACAAGCATTTAGTAAGTATTTTCTTTTTAGTAGGTAGCTTAAAATTTATGTATTAAAAATGTCATATAGCAAGACATCAGGAACATTTAACCCCCATAACACTCCCAATTAAATTTATGGATTTGAAGATTCTAAGCATGAAGGTGCCTACAGCCATACCACTGTGGCGTCCAATCCTGTCAGATCTTGGAAGCTAAGCAGAGTCAGACCTGGTTAGTATTTGGATGGGAGACCACCTGGGAGCACCAGGTGCCGTAGGCTTGGGAGAAGGACCCAGCAAGCCACTCCCAAAAACCAATCAGCCATTGAAAACCCTGTGAATAGCAGAGAAGCACAATAGTGTTTCATCTGTTGTACACAGGGTCACTATGTACAACCAAAGACACTCCACAATACCTAACAACAACAAGCATGAAGGTAATTAGTTAAATACAACTGTGGTACTAGGAAAGAACTCTAATGTAATTTAAAAAAGGAGGGTAAAATTAATCATTTTAAAGAAATTGTTTCATGTCATTGGATGATTGTAAGTAGCTAGCATTTATAGTGTACCTTCTTTTTAAAAAAAATCAAAATAAAAGAATAGGCTATTTTTTCATAACTGACATATATAAATTAGTGAACCAAATATGTTGTTGTTGTTGTTAGGTGCCATCGAGTTGGTATCCAACTCATAGCGACCCTCATAGGGTTTTCAATGGCTGCCTGTTTCGGGATTGCCTTGGGAGTGGATTGCCAGGTCCTTCTCCCATTTTTGCGGTGCTGGGAATTGAACTCAGGTCCTCAGAGACTGCAGCGCAGCACTCTACCAACTGAGCTAAATCCCAGCGAACCAAATATGAACAGTTCTAATAACTAAATCGTCTTTCTGATGATTAACTCAAAATATTTTGAAATTACTACCCTGACATCCATCTCATCAGATCTGGGAAGCTAAGCAGAATCAGGCCTGGTTAGTCCTTGGACAGGAGACTAACTGAGAATACTGGGTGCTGAAGGCTTAGGAGAAGGACCCAGCAGCCCATTCCCAAAAAACAATCATCCATTGAAAACCCTATGAAGAGCAGAGAAGCACCAACAGTAGTGCTGGGCATGGCACAGTGTCAGGTAGTGTTTTGTTCTGTTGTATATAGGGTCACTATGACTCAGACTTGACTGGATGGCATATAACAACAACAACAATAACAATTTTGGAATTGAACTTCAGGGAATGCTAGACTGAAAAATGGGCCAGCAAGGCATTATGCTTGGTACTAGAGAGAGGACATATATCCTAGGTTTGTGACTTTGTAACACTTTTTCCAGGATTTGAGTTGAAAGCTTTAACATCCCTTCCCTAATTTTCTTAGGAAGAATGGGATACAATTCTCTTTATAGGCCAATGGAGAATATTTCCAGGGATAATAAAACCAGTTAAGTATACCAAAGGATTTATACAAGAAAAGGATTTATCCAGATATAGCCAGTCCAAGTCCTAGTGTGAAGTCACACACTTGTAATCCCAGTACTTAGGAGGTGGAGTCAGGAGGATTGCAAGTTCAAGGCCAGAGGCAGCCTGTGTAATTTAGCAAGACACTGTCTCAAGATAAGAAGTAAAAATAGGCTTTAGGAATGCAGCTCAGTTGTAGAGCACTTGCAAAGTATGTGCAAGTCCCTGGGTTCAACCCCCCAGTAACACACATACACACACAGAAATATGTACATATATTTCTGTGTGTGTATGTGTGTATGTATGTATATATTGACAATCCTAATTCATTTTAATTTGATAAACACAAAGCAAAAAATTTTAATTCAATTCTGATATACATTAATAATTGAATATAAAACTTCAGTTTTATGAGAGTTGATATAATTTTTAACAATTCAGTTGGTATTTGTTAAGCACCAAGTACACACTTAGCCTTATGCATTGCACCTTGCAGCTATAGGAGTTTTATATGTTGAACATCCCTAAACTAAATATTCAGAATGTTCCAAGATCCAAAACTTTGAGCACCAACATGACAAGGTAGAAAATTACACACCTGACCTCATGTGATAGGTCCCAGTCAAAACACAGGCTCACTAAAAATGTACAAAATTACTCTCAGGCTATATGTATAAGGCCTATATGAAACATAAATGATTCTGTGCTTAGGCTTGAATTTCATCCCAAGAAGTCTCATTATGTACATTGAGATATTCCCAAATCCAAACATACCCAAAATCCATAACCCTACTGGTTCCAAGTATTTTGGATAAGGGATACTCAACCTGTACTATAAAACCTTGGTAATTTCATATCCCTGGGAAATTAATTTTTATGAATAGCCTAGTTTTCAGGCATTTCTCTTCGTAAAAATGTAACTATTTTAGATAGCAACGTTGAATGTCTTCTTTCATTAAATAGAATAAATGAAATATAATACACTTTTCCTGATGATGTTGAAAATTAGTTTGTTGTATTTATATAAAATATCCTATTGATATGTACTGTTGGTTTAATACCATCTGTAGGACCAGGAAGGAGAAGACTTCTTTAGAATGGTCACATATTATTTTACACATTAAAATAGTAGCCATTTATTCATACAGTTATATTTTCTCTAGTGTCCCAATCAAAGTTTGGTCCTGGACACTTCACAATCAGAGAGGAAACGTCCCTTAGACTCACCTTTGACTCCCAGCAGGGATGCAGGCGTCGCGGTGATACAAGAATTAGAGTGATGCAGATGTAATGGTGCTTTGCTGCTTTTCATTCTCTACATTAGGAATTTTGCTCTCCATAGCACCTCTCATATTTCCAGTATAATTCCAAAATCTATCAAAACATCCTGAGGTTTGTTCCACATTTACCTATTGTTTAACCTAGATGTTTTAATGTTCTTCACTTAAATATATTAATGATTCAGTGAAAAAATAAAGCCTTTCTTTAAAACAGCCATCAGTTTGGGCCTGAGTAAAAAACATGACTAGTGAAATGTTATGTCAACCTGTCCAAGTTTGAAAATGCTATGATCTCTTCCCAGGTATTGGGCAGTTTCTTTTGCCTTCATCTACATTGCCAGGCCTTTGGCAGGTCCTCTTCTATGTTCACAGTAACGTGGTATGAAAATCTCTATCCCTGGTTCCTCACAACAGAGGTCCTAAAATCCTTATAAATAGAGGTGCTAGGAGAATCTTTTGATCCTCAATCCTGGTTCTGAAAAAGTGCTTCTAAGACCTATGAAATGTCCTGGGTGGTAGGAGCATCTTTTGTTCTAATAATGTGGCTCTTGGTGGACTCCTGCATAGAAGTTAGAAACCAGAGAGACCATGATGAAAGGCTTGGAACTTTCAGTATCAGTCCACATCCTCTGGGAGGAGAGAGGAGCTGGAAATAGAGCTAATAATCGTTCATTCCTCCAAGATGAATTCTCCATAAAAATCCCAAAGGTATAGGATTCAGAGAGCTTCCAGGTTGATGAACACATTCACATCCTGGGAGGGCGGGGTACCTCAACTACATGGGAACAGAAGCCACTGTGTTTGGGACACTTCCAAACTTCATCCTATATATCTATTCATCTGACTGCTCATTATATCCTTTAAAATATCCTTTGTAATACGTGGGCAGTAGTCATCTGTTCCCCAAGTTCCATGAGCCACTGTAGCAAATTGTCAACCTTGAGGAGAGAGTCATGGGAACCTCTCATTTGTAGCCAAGTTGGACAGAACTTATGGGCACTTTGGGGGCCTACTCCTTCCAATTGGTTTCTGAAATGGGGATAGAGGGCAGTTGTATGAGACCAAGCTTTTACCCTGTGGAATCTGACACTATCTCCAGGTAAGATAATGTCCAAATTGAGTTAAACTGTAATATGCCCAGGTGATGTCAGAGAATTGCTTGGTGTGGAAAAATTCACATATCTGGTGTCAGAAGAGATGTGTCAAGTGTGGCGTGAGGATAGAGCAGTAAAAAACAGTTTTTTTTCCCTGTGTACACTTCCCATTCCAAAGCTCTAGGGTTTAGCTCAGTTGGTAGAGTGCTGTGCTGCACTCTCTGAGGACCCTGGTTCAATCCCTAGCACCACAAAAATGGGAGAAGAATGTGGCAGTCCACTCCCAAAGCAATCCTGGAAAACAATCAGCCATTGAAAACCCTGTGAGGGTCACCATGAGTCAGACCTGAACTGAGGGCACCAAACAACAATCCAGTGTAATCTTGGAAATCCTATTAAGCAACAAATTAAAGTTAAATCAACTATGGGTGGCTCCATTAGTGCAGGCAAGCCAACCAAAGGAGTGATTTTATGACTGATACCCTTAATGGACAGTTAACTGCCCATGCCCATGGCAGTGACAGCCTGTCAGTACTTACTTCTTTGCTTGATAGCTTACACGCATTTTGTGATATCATTTTTAAAATGTGTCTCAATTTCATGATGTGATGAAGATGGAGTTATATCTTTATATTCCATTTAAATTGCTGTGTGAGGGGAGGTGTCCTGGTTTCTATCCTTACTGACAACTTCTTCTGCGTCTTCTCGGGGCTGCCAAAGTATCTGCCTAGATTAGGTTCTTACTTTCCTTCAGAGCCTGCAATCATAGTCTGATGGCCTTCACTGGGGCTGTCCAGAGTCCCCCTTTCCTTCCCGATTCTACTTTGATGAGGCTACCGAATAATTAGGTTTCAGCAACTATCAATCTGAAGAGATCAATGCTGCTGTCAAAAGTAAATTCCTTCACTTGTGCATCAGATCCCATCTCCCTATAAGCAAGGAAACTGCTCCAGCAGCTACTGCCATCCACACCCACCTCTGCCCAGTTTTTGCTTTTCTGCTTCATCATTTCCATAAGCAAACACAGTTGTCATTTCTCCATTTTGAAGAAAATTTAATTTTTTTCTTCACCTATCCACTTGCCTTCCAGAAATTACCTCATTTGTTTGCTCCCCTTTGCAGTATAACTTTGAAAAAGTTGCCTGTATTCACTATATCTAATTTTCTTTGGTAAAGTTATTTTTATTCTGGAAATAATCTCAAAGTTGCAGAAGAGTGGCAACTATGGTGCAAAATAATTTGGTTTGCTTTTCCCTGAACCATTTGAGAATAAGTTTTCAAAAGATGTTCTACCAGGCTGAGGATATAGCTCAGTGGTAGAATACTTGCCTAGCATGCATAAGGCTCTAGTTCGGGCCACAGGACCACTTTAAAAAAATCTTATTACGTCCAGATACTTTAATGTGTGTTTCCTACATCATCAGAGTCAGTAAATTAATATTGACACATTACTACTTTCTGATCCTAAGACTCCATTTAAACATTATAAATTATCCCAGTAATGTCCTCTTTAGTAAAAGGACCCACCTCAGAATCATGTGTTGCGTTTAATTGTCTTGTTTGACACAGTTCCTCAGACTTCCTTGACTTACATGACCTTGGCACTTTTGAAGATTATGGGCCATTTATTTTGTAGAATTTTGCTGTTTGAATTTTTCTGGTATTTCTCTATGATAAAATTCTAGTAACAAAACTTGGACATGAACATTATAGAACTGATACTCATTTCATTGTGTTTTGTCAATGGTACTTGATTTTAAATTGTCACTGTTGGTCATGGTGGCACACACCTGTAATCCCAGAAACTCCAGAGGTGGAGGTAAGAGGATCACCATATGAGGACAGGGGCATCCTGTGTAATGTTGCAAGACCCTGTCTCAAAAAAAAAAAAGACTGCACTGAAGTTCCGTGTCAGAGAGCTTGCAAAGCATGTGTGAGGCCCTGGGTTCAACCCCCCAGAAAAAGGAAAAAGGAGGATAGCAGGCTTGAGGCTAGAGGCAGCCTGCACAAAAAGGAAAATTAAAAATCACTTACTAGTGATGTTAACTTTGATTATTTGCCTAAGGTGGGGTCTTCCAGGTTCCTCCATGCAAAGCTCTTCTATTTCCCCCTGTAGTTCATAAGTATTTGGCAGTTTGAGAAAAGTAACTTGAGATTATATAACTATACTATTCCTCATCAAAGCCTGCAGCTGTACCACTCTGGTGTCCGATCCTGTCACATCTCAGAGGTTAAACAGCGTTGGGCCTGGTTAGTACTTGGATGGGAGACCACCTGGGAACACCAGGTGCTGTAGGCTTGGGAGAAGGATCCAGCAACCCACTCCCAAAGAAATAATCTGCCATTGAAAACCCTATGAATAGCAGAGAAACACTAATAATAGTGTTTTGCCTGTTGTATGTAGAGTCACCATGAGTTAGATACCAAGTCAACAGCACCTAACAACAATTGCTCATCAAAGATTCTGCTTTTAAAAGTTCTTTTAATTATATTGACATAGACTCATGGATTCCTATTTTAATCAAGAATTTATAGTATATAGTATATAGGATTGTAGTGTATAGGGTCACTATGAGTCGGACACCCACTTGATGGCACCTAACAACAACAACCATCATTCTTTGAGCACTTCCTTAGTTTTAAGCACAGAAACATGTTCCAGGCTCCTCCTCTTTTCCTTGCCCCAGCCCTGGAAAGAGAACTGGTTTGAGAATGGCATTTCAAAAAGAAGATCTGGATGCTAAGTATGTTCATTGCTGAAGTGTTGCTGCTCTCAAGTCCTCTTCTTAGAGACAGCTATAAAATACATACACACATGAACAAATGCACACCCTACATTTATTTTTTCTATGTCTATATATATATATATATATATATATATATATATATATATATGTATATGTATATGTAACCATGAGTTCACAGCAGCACCACCAATTCCTATCCTATACCACAGAGTTCATTGTTTTGGTTTTTTGTTTATTTGTTTTTGCTTTTGTTTTTCACTACTGAGGGTTGAACACATGGCCTCATACATGCTAGGCAAATGCTCTGAGCCACACCCCCAGCCCTTTCTTTATATTTTATTTTGAGACAGGGTCTCACTAAGTCGTGCAGGCTGCCTCTAGCCTCAAACCTGCTATCCTCCTACCTCAGCCTGCCCTATAGCTAGGATGACAGGTGTGTACCAGAGTGCCCAGCACATTCCAGTTTTCTACTCTCCTTATTTGCAACTTCTTTCACTGATAATGAGGTTCGTGGATCCCCTCATCCTCATCTGATTATTCCTCTGTAGGGAACCAGCCTTCAGCTCCATCCCTCCCTCCCCCACAGGGATGCCTTTCACAGCTGGCTTGACTAGCAGCCCTTTTAATATGTCTTTCTTTATCATGTATTAATTTCTTTTACCTCCTTGATCTTGGGGCTGGGATTTAGCTCAATTGGTAGAGTGCCACTCTGCAGTCTCTGAGGTCCCCAGTTTGATTCCCAGTACCTCAAAAATGGGAGAAGGACATGGCAATCCACTGCCGAGGCAATCCCAAAACAATCAGCCATTAAAAACCCTATAAGGGTCACTATGAGTCAGACACAATTCAACAGCACCTAACCACAACAACAACCTCCTTCATCATATGGGCAATATTTATAATACTGTTATAATTTAACACTATCATTATCCACTAGTTTTATCATTTATGTCAATGCTAGGTCTTTTTGTTTGGATTAATTTCTCTCCTCATTATGGAAGATTTTCTTGCTGCTTATTCACAAGAGTGACAACTCTTACTGGATTCTAGATGCTGTGACTTTTATGGCAACCGGAGTTTTTTATATTAATTTTAATATCTTAGAGTTTTGTTATGGGATGCACTTAAGTTACTTTAGAAATAGTTTGACCTATTCAAGACTTACTTTAAAACTTTAATATATGGGTCCCCTATAACCTCTAGCTTAGGGCCAGGCACAGCTACTGAACAATTACCCTTCTTGAGAATCTGCTCCAACTTCTGTGTGTTAAGAGGTCTTTCTCATCTGGCTAGTGAGGACACATGCTTCTCTGGCCCTGTGTAATCTCCAGGGATTGTTGTTGTTGTTGTTGTTTTTGTTGTTGTTAGGTGCCATCAAGTCGGTATCCGACTCATAGCGACCCTCTGTACAACAGGGGAACCACGATTGTCAGTGCTTCTCTGCTGTTCATAGGGTTTTCAATGGCAGATTGATTTTTGGGAGGGGGTTGCCAGGTCCTTCTCCCAAGCCTACACCTTCTGGTGTTCCCAGGCGGTCTCCCATCCAGGTACTAACCAGGCCTGACCCTGCTTAGCTTCCAAGATCTGACGGGATCAGATGCCACAGGGCTACAGCTGCAGAATCTCCAGGGATAGTTTCACTAAATCCTTATTGATAGCCTTAAGAGATTTCTCCCCAACACATGCGCTGATCACTATTTAGCTAAAGTCTCAAGTGGAATCTTCTGGAGGCCTCTAGACCTGTCTCTCCACCCACTAGCTCTTTCTTCCCTACCACTTTCTCCTCAGCTCATGGACATTGCTGGCCCCTGTTTGGGTACCTCCCGCTCCGTAGCTGGGGCAACTGTAGGGTCTGCCTCATCTCTTTCCTCTCAGGGATCACTGTTCTCTTCTGCCTGTTGTCTAGCCCCTAAAAAACATCTCTTCTCTGTCCAGTTTAATTTGAGCAGGAGGGTTTAATTGGTCCCGTGCCTTCATTGCAGTCAGAATTGGAAGTCTGGAGTACTCTATAAGCTCTGTGAGGACGGGCATCATTCTATCTTTTGTTCTTTGATTATTCCAAGCATGCAGAACTATACCTGGCATATTAGGCATTCAGTAAACACTAGTCAAATGGAATATCTGCTGGATAAGATTATATTTGAGAACTCCTTCAGCAGTTACATGAGCTGGGTGGCAGGTACTGTCTATGTGGTGATGAAGAAAAAGTAAGGCTCTTGCCTTTGCGGAGTATAGTGCCTTAAAAGAAAGACAAACATTAAGTGCAAATAAGTAAACAATGTTTGTAATTATAATTGTGCTAAGTGTGTTTTTCAGTGAAGGAAAAGAATGAGGTGCTTGACGAGACAAGAATGAGGAAATTTACTTTAGATGAGGCGATCTATAAGGAGGCCATATTTCTGCTGACTCCTAGAGGAAGGGGAGGAGCCAGACTGTCAAAGAGTTGGTGAGAAGGTTCTAGAGATTTGCATATGTGACACTCTAAGGCAAAAAAGAACTTGGAACTTTCAAAAATTAAAGGAGACCTGGAGCAGGAAGAATGGTACAACATGAAATTAAAGACATGCTGACCTAAAAACATGCAGGACCTGTGGGCCATTTTCAGTTCTTTTGGTTTCTGTCTAAAATATAATGAGAATCTATTGAATTTTAAATAGGGGAGTGCTATTGTTGTTGTTGTTGTTGTTGTTGTTGTTGTTGCTGCTGCTAGGAGCCATCAAGTCAGTGTCCAATTCATAATGACCCAATATACAACAGGCGAAACATTATTGTAAGTGCTTCTCTGCTATTCATAGGGTTTTCAATGGCGGACTGATTTTTGGGAGTGGGTTTCTGGGTCCTTCTCCCAAGCCTACAGCACCTGGTGTTCCCAGGAGGTCTTCCATCCAAGTACTAACCAGGCCCGACCCTGCTTAGCTTCCAAGATCTGTTGGATTGGACACCACAGTGGTATGGCTACAGGCAGGGGAGTGATACATGTCAATTTATATAGTTAAAATATCCTTCTGCCTACAGTAGGGAGACTGTTACTCCTGACACAGTTGTGAATCCAGGAAAGTCACTCAGAATTAAGATTCTTAAACTTTTTTTTGCCCTTGACCCACTTGCCTGGCTGCTATAGCCTATGGCCCCCTTCTCAGAATAGTGTTGTTGTTGTTATTATTTGGAGCCATTGAGTCAGGTCCGACTCATAGTGACCCCACATACAACAGAATGAAACACTCTGGGACACTGTGCCATACCTGGCACTATTGTCAGTGCTCCTCTACCATTCATAGGGTTTTTGATGGCCAATTGTCTCGAGATTGCTTTGGGAGTGGGCTGCCAGGTCCTTCTGCTTCTGCGGTGCTAGGGATAGAGCTCACGGAGCAAGCACTCTACCAACCGAGCTAAACCTGAATAGTGTTGTTAAATTACAAAGGAAACTAATTGTGTTGAAATATAGTGCATCAGAATATTTTTATAAAATACTTTAAAGCATTTTACATAGTATTAACGACAGTTTTTAAAATATTTTAAAATGTAACATTTATAAAATATGTGATATGATTATATATGTGCTCCTTTATTAACTGATTATGTAAGACCTAATAGTGGCCTTATAATCTTAAACTGGGTGAACATAATGCAATGTCAAGATGTGAAGATAACTAATGTAATTGAAAATACCTATTCTAACAGTTGACTAAGCCACCTGTTCTGCTCATGCTACTATAGAAGGTTGTCTATATTTATAATGAAAAGAAAATGATAAATTTCCATTTGAGGTTAGTGAAAGTAGAGATGTAATTTTTTTATTAGCAAAGTTCACAGACCACCCTCTAAATTCTATCCTTAAATCCACTGAGAGATACAATTAATTTCTTTTTATTTAAGCGGTTATTTCAGTAATCATGGAGAGAGATGGAAGCTTAAACTCAGGTAGTTGCAAAAGAGATGCTAGTGAGAAGGCTAAATGTGAGGTATTTTTGGAGAATGAATCAACTGGACAGAAAAGGGAGAGGCATTCTTAAGTTTTAGGGAAATCTTCTTGAAAGAATTAGGCCTACGAATATAAAAGACGCTGTGTAAAAATGTTAGCAAGGATAGTCTGAAAGCAAGAGACCTAGGCAGAATATTTCTGTGACTTATCTCAAGATCAGGGACACATGACAGCCTCAGGTTAGAAAGGAGGAGTGTTCAAAAAACTAAGTCAGAAACATGGAGGCTCACAGATAGCTGCTCCTAAAGCGATACCTGAGTCAAATGAAGGCTCAACTTCACAATTTCAAGATGAGGATAATTGTAGCATGTGACCCATGATGTGGTTTGTAAAGATTAAATAGGATACTTCGAAGTGTTTTATACATTGACATGTAGCAAGGGCTACAAATATTAGCAACTATTCCAGTTACTACTAGGATTCTGACACCGTATCGGACCATCACTCAGAGGAGATTGCAGTTTAGTTGAGGAAACAGAATGAACTACATAAGGTATTCTGAGAAGGGAACCATTCAGAAGCAGTTGTTCATATGTAAGATATGAGCACCTCTAGGTTATTAATTTTGTCAAGTGTCATGGTTTCTGTCATAAAAAGGGATTTAGAAAATTCATGCCACATCTTTGTATGTGAGCATTACAAATGAGAATGTATGAGTGGTACTGGATCTTGTTAACAAGCAAGTTTTTGGTATCACTGTTGTACTGTATTTGCTGCTTAACAGGTAAGCTCCTGTTTGGTACAATAATGATGATTGCTTAAATAAGTAAAAGGCATGAAAAAAAGTGGTTGCAATTCAGCCTGAAAGTCTGATCTTTGCTTTCATTTGGGGAGCTAAAACAAGAACAGGCTGTTTCCTTTCATTTTTGTCATAGTAGTGTTTAATAAAGATGCATGAAGAATTTCAATTTCAGCCTTTGGAACTAGCCATGAATTTTGAGTAGTTTATGTGCAGATGGGTTCAAGTTATTTTTCTGTCATGTGTTTTGCTGTTACATTGACCAACTCATGTTATCTGCTGAGCCTTAATTTCTCATTTGTAAAAGGCAAATAATTCCTACTTCAGAACTGTGAAGATCAACAAAGAAAAATTTTACTCAATATCTAGAACAAAATAGCATAGTAAAATATTTTATGAGCATTGTAATGTCTATCAAAAAGCAAGACTAATTTTTGCACAAAAATACTGTACTAGGTGGAATAGTGTTCCATAAACACAGGTTTAGCTCAGTTGGTAGATACTGCTCTATGTTCTCTGGGGCCCTGGGTTCAATCCCCAGCACCACAAAAATGGGAGAAGGATGTGGCAGCCCACTCCTAAAGCAATCCCCAAAACAATGAGCCATTGGAAACCCTGTGAATAGCAGAGAAACACTGACATAGGCTGGGCATGGCACAGTGTCAGGGAATGTTTCCTTCTGTTATATGTGGGGTCACCAGGAGTCAGGACTCAACAACACCTAACAACAGCAACAAATTACAAACACTATATGCATGCCCACCTGGAATCTAAGAATGTGACCTTGCTTGGAAATGGGATACTTATGGATGTAATCCAGTTAAGAGTAGGTCACAGTGGGTTAGAGTGGACCCTAATCCAATGATTGGTGCGATCGGAAATGTGGACACAGAGAGGAGAAGGCCATGTGAAGACAGAAGCCCATGATATTTCTACAAGCTGAAGAACACCACCAGAAACACCAGGCACAGGGAGAGAAAGGCACATGAGAGATTCTCCCTCAGAGCATCTACTGAGAACCAACCCCACTGACACCTTGATTTCCAACATTGAATTTCCAGCACTGTGAGAGGATAACTGTTCTTTTACACCATCCAGTTTGTGGTGATTTATTAAGGCAGCCACAGGAAAGTAATACACTTCTTCAAATCAGTCAGGGTAAGTTCGTTTTTGTGGCAGTAACAAAAGGCCTCCCTCCATTCTTTGGGGCTTACAACAACAAAGACACTACTCATTCACACCATATATCAAAAGAGAAAATTTAGCTCAATGTCTGCAATAAAGTAGGCTTATAATCATGGACCTACTATGAGATGTTAGATGATCAGAGTAACTGCCACTCCTTACGGTGACACAGTCATCAGGAGCCCTGTCATAGGGAGCCACTTGAGTCTGGAACATTGCCTCTGCCTAGACTGTGATAACAGGAATAGAATCGAAAAATTCAAGGTTTACAGGATGAGAAGATGAGACTGACTTTCATGTCTAACCAGTAAATCATAAAATTGATGTGCCGTTTAGTGGCAGGTCTAATCCACTTAGCCCAGGGGTAAGGAAACAAATCAGGGTTGTAGCTACTCTTCCATTTGTGGAAACCTTGGAGTCAACGCAGGGATTTCCTAATAATAATTACTTCATTTGGACAAAATGACAGAGGGAAATGTGCATGGCAAGTTATACATTGACTCTTCTACCCCAAAGTGATCTGTATCAATTCTGCTCACATCTCATTGGCCACAGCAAGTCATGTATGACATGGCCAAGTCTGATGTCATTGTTGGGTCTGTGTACTCCCACTTTAGGAAAGAACTATGAATATTTTTAGCAATCATATCATCTCTCCAGCTCTTATAGAAGATTATGCTTTCAGTAGTCACTTAGACTTTCAGAGTAGCCCAGTATGGAAAGGTCTTTTGGAGTGATCTTCAGAGCAAGTACATTATGTTGCGTTAGAAACTGACTCTTAGCTGGGCATGGTAGCACACACCTATAATCCCAGCATCTTGGGAGGTGAAGGAAGAAGGATCAAACATTTGAGGCCAGAGGCAGCCTGCGTAACTTCATGAGATCCTGACTCAAAAAACTTAAAAATAAAAAATGGACCGAAGGTGCAGCCCAGTGGTAGACAGATATCTTGCAAACTATTATGGCTTTTGACCCAAAATTGTATTCCCCTAGTTGCTCATCTACCTAGTCCCCAGATGAGGTCGTTTATTTCTCAAAATTAAATCCACTTCCTTAAGTAGTGAAAATGTGTCACTATTGAGTCAGAGGTAGGTACTCCTGCAACAGGAGCTGCAAAATGCAAGAAATGACAGCATCACTGACATTAGTGGCAGACTCCAAGTGATGCATCCTTAAAGGGTGCCATGCTTGGTTAGAGTCTTATAGATAATATCGTAATATATATTGTAATGTATGTATAGGCTTTGTGCTGTATAAAGTTCTCTCTGCGCATATGCTTCGGTGCCCACATGTGCACACATCGGTGCCCCCTGAGGTGTTGAGTTAAACAGGGAAATTGGCTTGGCTTTAGATGGCTTTCAGCATCTCTAGCCCAAGTCCTGACGCAGAAGCATGGCTACAAGATGGTAGCAATGGTTGTTGTTGTTGTTGTTAGGTGCCATCAAGTCAAGTCCAACTCATAGTGACCCTCACAGGGCTTTCAATGGCTGCTTGTTTCAGGATTGCTTCAGGAGTGGATTGCCACATCCTTTTCCGGTAGCAGTGGCCAGCTGTGTGGAAAGCTTATGCCATGTGAAGCCTCAGATGATTAGCACAGGTTGTCTTACTGATTTAATCCTGGCAACCAGGGCTGGGACTAGGGTGGAACAGGTGAGGTCTCCAGGGCACAAAATTGAAGGAGACCCGCTCCCTCAGGGCTGCACAAGAGCCAGGTGGACACTTGTATGACCTTAACTGGTTCCTTCAGTTTGGGGCCCAAAGTGCCTTGCTTGCCTCACCCTAGTCTCAGACCTGCTGGCAGCAGTCCTGGGAGGTCAGTGTCATGGGCGCCCTTGCCTGCAGATGAGGCTGAGTGTCCCACTTCACTTTTGCACAGGTGAGAGAGCAAGGATGGGCCCTGGGCTGCTGGAGCCCAAAGCATGAGCCTTGAATGGCTGTGTGAATCCACGCCTGCCGAGTTTCAGCTGTTTCTGTCTTCCCTTCCAGGTCTCCAAGGCAGCCGCAGATTTGATGGCTTACTGTGAGGCACACGCCAAGGAAGATCCCCTGCTGACCCCTGTCCCAGCCTCAGAAAACCCGTTTCGGGAGAAGAAGTTCTTCTGTGCCATCCTTTAGGTCTCCACATGGAGGCTGAAGAGCCTTGGAGCTCCCAGGACACTGACGTAGAGTTTCTAGCAAAGTGGGCACCTTTCTCGTCCACAGTATTTAAAAAGAGGGAGGAGAACCATCCTGGCCACTCCAGGCTGTGCATGTTTAAAGAACTGGTCCCCCTGATGAGAATGAAAGCCGATCCACTTCCCAACTTAAGAGATCTGATTCTGCAGACCTGCCTGGAGGAGGGGAGTGTGTAAAAATAAAATTGATGTCACTTCTTTTCTGCTATTCCCCCAAGATCTTTCATTTCTGCTTCCTATTTAAAAAATAAACATTAAAACAGACAGCTGTACTGAGCTAAGATACGTCTGACCTTCTCGGAATGAATATTGTCTTTAGAATACCCTCTGATAAGCTGAGTTGTCCAGTGTAGCTGCAGTTTGGTTCAACAGCATCGATGTTTAGTCTTTGTGCCTTTCTTTTTCCTTTTCTTCTCCCCACTTCCAGTTCCTCATTAAAGTAGTATGGAGATAAGGCTGGACTTGTCTGTAAGACTGAATTCCAAGGATAAGTGAACACCCAAAATGTTTAGGAAAATGTCCCCAGTAGTGTATCCTCTTAGTAGTAACAAAAATGAAACAAAAAAACCAATTGCCAGTTGGCTGTGTTCTTTCTTTTACCACTATTCCTGATATTTGTACATGATAGCTTTGATTCTGCAAGTAAAAGTAAATCATGTGTTGTGACTGGTGCTTTCATATCTTTGTGACAATTTTTGAGTAATACTGCATGAAAATGTCCCTGTGTTACATCCATTTAGAAGTTTTGTTGTTTTACTAGAAAGCTAGGAAAACAAATGCGAGAAGAAAAATACTGAGGAAAAACCTCAGTGTTTTGAAAATTGAGATCACTTCAGAGCCTTAGCCATGCCTAAAATACCTCCTAGATAACAGTGGTATGAGCGCCCCTTCAGTATATTTTCCAGAATCCAAAGCATTTTGGTTTATGCGGGTTCCAGGGCAGCACAGGTCCCTCCAGGCAGAAGACTGAAGGATCCACCATGAGTCGGAAGTGTTTTTGCCATAGAGTATAAGCAAGCTTCCTCTTTCCCCAAATCATGGAAATTCTAGGTTGAAAGAATGTTTACTATGCCCTTAACAAGAAAACCATGAGGTCCCTTCCTTTGTTCAATTATCAGAAAAAGTAGACCCTCAGCTCCAAAGAAGGTGCCCATTCTCAGAACACCAGCTGTCCACTGACCAGGGAAAAGGACCCCCAAACCCACTCTTTGGGTGACAGGTGTGACCCCCACAGCTAGTTCCACCAGAAAGGAGTCTGGCTCTTTTTTCCACCGAGATGATCTTCATTTTTCCACTCACAAAATTTATCCAAAAAAATTTGCTTTCTCTATTTTGTTTGTCAGAGTGTCTCCCGTTTTATTTACAACTTCCTTCAGCTAGATCTCCCCCTTTCCAAGATAAGATATTGAGAGCAATTTTTCATTGTGGCTGTAGCCTCCGTCATAATGGCAGGCTCCAGAAGCTGTCATCACTTTTTTTTCCTATGCTCTTCCCAGTCAAACAGAGCCTCTCTTACATTTTGCTTCCTTTAAAATCCCAGAAGACTATTAATCCCAAATTAACTTTATTCTTCCCTCTCCTCTCACCATTCTCTTCTCTTCTTTTTTTTCCCCTCTAAGAGGAAAGAGAAGATAAAAAGACTTGCAATGCCAAGGGCAGATTTTGTAACAGTCTTGGTAAATAGTTTCCTTAGTTCCTTTATGGGCATGCTGGTGAAGGAATAAATTATGTCCAATTAAAGTTCATGCCTAGGATGGGGGAGAGGAGGGAGGACATTGAAACATTTGTGAAATGTATGAATGCACTTCTATAACCAGAAACTTTTGTTCTGATCAAATCTTGGAGTTTTGTTATAGTTAGTGGAATGGTGATGAAGATTTAGTGGTAAAAAAAAAAAAAAATTGGCAAGGTCTTTACTAAATTGCAATATTGTACCATTAGCTTAGTAATACTGTAGAATCAGCCATAACTATCATATTTTAAAATGAGCTGAAACATGAATAGGTGGTCACATGAAAATAACTGTGACTGGGGCATTCTTTGCTGGTGATGAGGGCATCATTAGAAGGCCCAAGTGGTTTCCCATAGTCCACATCATTTCTTTTTCCCAGGACTCGATATTTCCATGTAAATTTAGACCTTTGGAGCATTTAAAATGGAATTAAAACTTTTAAGATACTCCTTTTAAAACAGGTCTAGTGATTAAAAATTAAGGAAGTTCCAAATCACATGCTTATAAAAGGAGAGAGAAGGTAGAAAACACACAGCCCATCAGAAATAAAGGAAAATGTTTTGTCTTTTTCATAATTTCATGTCTTATGGTACAAAGTTATAATACCAAAATCTTTATATGAGTTTCAGCTTATTGGTATTTGTATTTATTAAAGGGAAAGGATTTGCGGGATTTTTGTTTGTTTTGTTTTGATCACTTAGGCCTCTGAAGAGATTACTTTAGAAATTCAATAATCATTTTCACCAGTATAATTTTATCTTAAGGGTAACTAATAGGAACATCCAGCTTAATTATTTGGCCCTAATTCCTATATGCCTGTATAATATATTGAATAATAATGAAAATCCACCATAGAATTAGCTAACACATAGTAAAAAATAAACTTCATATTTAAAATGCAAACTATATAAAGAAAAATATCTTGCATCATGCTCAATATTAATTGTAGTTTAATATGTTATTTTTTTATTTGAAAGCAAGTACTATCTAAATCAGAGGATTTGAAGGCGAAATTAAATAGAAAACATCCTCCATACCCTCATAGTCATGTAAGGAATTTTGAGAAAATCAAGCATGCTGTCTGGGGATTTTTATTTTCTTTCTTTCTCTCCTTCCTTTCTTTTCTTTCTTTCTTCTTTCTTTCTTCTTTTTTTCTTTCATCTTTCATTTACTTCTAAGCTGCTCCTGGCAATGATGGATTGTTACATACACATTACTGTTTGGCAACCCAAGGATTGTTCACATTTTTCCTATATAAGATCTATGGAATGTGTCTTTAAGAAGAAGGAAATACAGAAATGTTAAAACAGGAAAACCTGAATGTGATGTATACATTTTCATCCCACATGGATAATGTATTTGTTTTAATAAATGGAATTTTCAGATTCATTTCATATGGAGTCATTTTCATTGTAAGGTGCCTGCCAACTATCTTGCCCATAAACTCTGTGGCTAATTTGAGAGCAATCTGATGATACAGGTGGTTGGGAAAATAGGAATCCATTGATTGTCTTTAGGATTTTATTAGTAGCAGTCCCTAAGGAAGGGAAAACTCACCCGAGACTCTTTACAAGCCTTTCTCCCCTGGTCACTACACCTCTGGTTTAGCACCTGGAGATAAAGAAAGATGGAAGAGGGAGAATCCAAGGCTCTGGCAGTCTGAACCATGCAGACAGATGAGCTGTACATTTTAACTTCCCATAGGTTTGCCACAGTAGATTTTTTTCCTCTACAAAAAAAAATAAAATAAAATAAAAACAGAAAGTGTTATTCATTGTACACTGTCCATGATTTCAAAGGAGTACTGGAAAAGACAGATTTAGAACTCTAAATACAGCAGCCCCTTGAAGATCTTAGTCAAGAAAGCCTTCCAAATGTCTCTCAAATGGTGCCAGGGAGTAATGGATCTCACTAGAAAGGAGGGAAACGGTGGATCACCTGAGACTTGTGCCTGCAACAACATCATTGTTAACCCATGGATGAAGGTGGAGTTTGTGCACTAGGGCTCCAGGGACATCACTGTTTCTCAGATGGTGGTCTGTGCACCCCCTGCTTCTGAATCACGCCTGATGTGTCTTTAAAAGAAAGATCCAGGGCCCCTCACTAACTCCAGTTCTCTGACAGTGACGTAATAACGTGCATTCGGTTGCATGCTATACTCTAGGGACCACTGGTTTAAGTACTTACGACAGCTAGCTTTTCATAGGCTTGAAAAAAGGCTCAAACGAATCATAAACAGCTCCCAGGAAGTGGCTGCCTGGGAGGGAATGTAGAATAGTGGGTGAGAATCTGGCCAGCCCCTGGCCTGAGCCCCTGTGAGGAGGACGTGGGTGGGTTTTAGCTCTGCTCCTGTTTCGCCCAGGCCCTGTGGGAGGACTCCCCCGAGCTCTTGTTCTTTAATAAGCCGGTCACATTTTAGATAGCGCTTACAATGACAGAGGGAATTGGAGCTGGGTCAGCTCCAATCCACAAATTGCAAATAATTTGCCAAGGGAAATCCCTTTCCCTTCGGTTCTGCCCCAAATCTACATTTTCTCCTATTTAATAGAATCAAGAGACTCAGGCAGAATTTATTTTAATGAAGGGGGCCATGGGCTCCCAGGCCTTTCCTCTGTGAGAACTCCTACTATTTCTTCAGGTCAATAGGAGAAGCTGTGGCCAGGGGTGGTGGGTGGGGGACATGTATCTCTGCACTCAGGTATAGACAGGTGGCACCTGGTGACTTCAGCACAAACTACATGTAAGCAAGAGCCGGTTGGGCATGAGCTGAGGAACCACGACTAGGCCCCAGGGTCTCCCATGTGACCTCAGGCAAGTCCTTTAACCTCCCTATGCTATAGAGGGAGTGTAGCTCAGGGGGTAGAGCGCAGCTCTGCACTCTCTGGGGCCTTGGGTTCGATCCCCAGCACCACAAAAATGGGAGAAGGATTTGGCAACCCACTCTGAAATAATCCTGAAACACTCAGCCACTGAAAACCCTGTGAACAGCAGAGAAGCACTAACAGAGTGCGGGCCATGGCAGTGTTGGGGAGTGTTCCATTCTGTTGCACTTAGGGTCCCTATGAGTTGCACCTGACTTGACGGCACCTAACAACAACAACATGCTATAGAATGGCAACAAGAATACCTGCTCCACCTATCTCACAAAGTTGTCAAAACCAAATGACAGAGCAGGTGAAAGGACATGGGGAAGGAAGATGTGATAAAGGACCTTTGGCACTACTTGACGGCCACCTTCACAGAGGGAAACACGGGAAGCTTCTTTCTCAGCTCTTGGCACGCCTTCTTTCCTCTATGCCACAATCCCCCTGGTCCCACCCAAGCCCTGGGCCTCCTGTCTCAATTCCTGCACTCCCTGGAGTGGTCCCTGACTCTCACATCCTCCCAAGTTCAGCCGCTGCATGTGCCCCGGAGCATTCAGGGATCAGAACCCCTCACTGGCAAGTGGCAGGAACCTGAGTGCAACGGCCTAGTAAATGATCAAAGAGCCCGGAAGTAGCTCCCACCTCAAGCCCAGCTAGTTCCAGCCTATGCCTCAGCTGTCCCCTCCCAACCCTCGGCTCTGTGCTTCTCTGTGCCGTGTTCTCAGACTCCCGCCTGCAGCATCAAGATGCTATCAGCCTCGTGGGCTTTCAGCTCACCAGTCTCCAACCCCAGAAAGAACGTAATGACAGCCCCAGCAACACTGCAGGGTCGCAGCCCTGAAACACTTCCTGTCTGGGTGGAGGCCGAGTCCCTGTGGCCTCGTGGACAGAATGGCCAGTGGCCCTGAGAACTGAAGTCCTTGCCAGACTCACCGCTGTCACCGGGATCCGAATCTCAGGGTGCTTTGCAGCATGGTGCGCCTGTCAGCCACCCCAGGTCCTCACTCAAGACGTAGGAAAGTCAGGCAATGCCCTGTGAATCCTCTCATTTTCCCAATCCTTGGTTCCTCAGTCTCCTTCCCTATCCTGTGACTGTGTCCTTCCTCCAGAGTTTTGCTTATGACACCACCCTGTCTGGAATGCCCTCACACAACTCCTGGAGCAGCTCCATCCTACTCATCTTTCAAGGCCCAGCTGGATCTCTAAGTTGCCTATGAATGACTTCAAGGAATTCCAGCCTCTTCCCTCTCTCAAGTCCTGCTGCCTTTGTTACTACCTCCAAACACAGGTACTGCGTTTACAGCATGTGTCAGAATTGACAGCTTGGTGTCTGCCTTAATGGAGCTTGTGGTTCAATGAAAGAAATAGACAAGGAAAGCATCAGTTACCATGCTGAGAAATTCTAGAACACAGGAACCTGAGGGGAGGGCAAAAGTGGATGAACAGCCAGATGAACAGGTGGTGACGCTGGAGGTAAGGGTCCTCTACACGAGACATTTGTCGATCAGAGTAAACTGTAACCCCCTTGGGAGTGGAGAGTGCTGGTTGGGTCAGCTCCCCTGTACTCATCCTCCAAATCACTGCAGCGAAGTTCTCCCCACCCCACAGTGGTCAGCAGTGGGCTTTATGCACAGAGCAACACACCTAAGCCGAGTGAAGGATGTAGTTTGTCCTCCCCCGGCCTATGTGACTGTCCACGCCCCATGGTGGTACCTGGAGAATCTGCTCAGCCAGCAATGTCTTGGCTTCTGTGACACCACCACTCCCCAGTCTGGGAGTGAGATCTGGTGGCCCCTGCAGGTTCAGGACATAACACTGCTTGCTGCAAAACTCACCTTAAATTGAGGTCCAGGGGAAAGGTCCCTCCTGCTCTCCACTGAACACCATCGTCATTGCCCTCCACTGGGTCTGCATGCCTCCATTTAAATTTAGATATAAATTAACCAGATTTCCAGCCACTGAAAACCCTATGAATGGCACTGACAAAAAATAGTGTTTCGCCTGTCGAACTTAGGGTCGCTATGAGTCTGATCCGGACTTGACGGCACCTAACAACAACAAAGCAGATTTCAATAAAATTCAAAACGCACTTCCTCAGCTACGCCAGCCACCTTTTAAGTGCCCAGCAGCCACATGAAGCTAGTGGCTACTATATTGCACAAAATAGACATGGAACATTTCTGTTCTTACAGAAAGTACTATTGGGCAATACTGCTCTAGAGCAGTGGTTAGCAGCTTTGTTTCCACCCCAAACAACTGACAAAGGACACCTTCTCCTTGTGCTCAAATGTTGACAGAATACCAAAGAAGGAGGAGGAGAAAGTGAAAGGACAGCAGGCCTTCCCTCTGCAAGGGTTCCACCCACAGAGATTCAGTCAGCCATGTGTGGAAAATATTCAGAAAAATAATTGCATCTATATCAAACGCGTGAAGACTTTGGTTCCTTGTCATTATTTCCTGAATAATGCAGTATAACAGCTAGTTACATGTCATTAACATTGTGTTATTCATTATAAGTAATCTAGAGATGATTTAAAGTATAAGAGGATATGTGTAGGTTTATCCGCAAATATTATGCCATTTTGTATGAAAGACTTGAATATCCAGAGATTGTGGTGTCTGCAGGGAGTCCTGGAATCAATCCCTTCCAACACTGAGGGAGAACTATGCTATAATAACCATACTAATCACAATTGGTCACGGGTCATGGTAAATTATACAGGTGGTGGACTATACATCATTCCTAGACACCGCTCAGCCATATTGTCTGTTGCTGTCTCTGTCACTCATGAAAATGCAGTGATAGTAACCATGACAATAACAACAATAATATTAGCAGCAATAAAGTAAAAAGTTATTAAGTACTTAACTACATGCCAAGGATAAGGCTAAACACTGTACAGACAACATGCCATGTAATTCTCACAATAACTCTAGGACGTGGACATGGTTTTTCTCCTGAAGCAGATATCTTTGTGCCTCCTGAAATATCCAGGACCCACTTCTGACTTCAGCCACAGCTGCAATGGAGAGTTCTCACCAAGCTCATTCTTCCTAGAGGAAACTGGTGTCCCAGGGCATCCCTCAGCCAATGAGGGATGAGGGGTTGCAGAAACGTGTCTGGCTTCACCCTTCAGAGGAATCACTCTGGGTATATTTTATGTAGTTTCTCTGAGAGTTCCTAACTTGATTGAACCTCAGTCATGCACAGTGGTATACCCAACCCAACCCGATACCCAACCCAGTAACATACCACATTGGTTTTTGCTCCTTCAATCTGCCTCACTTTCTCTCTACCTACATTTCTGCTTACTGGGATCACCCTCATCACCTTCCCCCAAGAAACTACCTGTATCCAACTCCTTGATTTAGGTTCTGCTTTGGGTGAGACTCAAACTAATTCACCCCATTTTACAGAAGAGGAATCTGAGATTAAGATCGACATTTCCCCAAATTCCCATAGCTACAAAGTGACAGATCAAGGACATAAATCTGTATCAGTCTTGATTCCAAAGATTTAACTCTTAATTGCTATCTTAGAGTGCAAACTGGAAAGCAAGTACATGAGAGAGAGGTTATAAGAAAAGTTCTAAATGTGTTATTATTCATAGAATAAACAGATTGTATGTCAACTTCAAACTTCTGAATTAATTCTAGAGAATGCAGAAATCCATGGGCCCTTTTAAGTTAATATTTATTTTTCTTCACTGTGGCCATTTGGTGCCAAGAAAGTGTCAGCATGAACTGTCAGTTTCACCTTGCATAGAAAATATTTCCTGGTGTCAAGGAACTACACAAGGAAAACCAATGAGGGTGACTATCAGCAGGGAGGGCTCAGAGTGCTTATTTTTCTTCAGGACTTTCAGGAGGGAAAATGTTCTTCCTTTTCCAACTACTGTTCTAACAACTGCTTCCCTGCCATTTCAGAGCCCAGAGCCCAGTGACCTTCCACTGGTCAAAAGCAGGGTTATCTGAATGGCAGTGGAGGCGTTGGGGAGCTTCACTCTTCCAGCCATGATTTGAGAAAAGTGGCAGGAAAGAATAGCAAGACAAAACATTCACAAGAGCTTCTCTGGGAAAAGAGAGGAGTGGTGCTCACTTGCTCCCTGCCCCCCACCCCAAGTCCCATCCCCACCCTAGATACATGCAAAACCCCTCTCCAGCTTGTAACGGAATCCCTGCAGAGACCAACAGATGCCGTTGCACGTGTGCACCTGTACATGCAAACATTCAAGAAAAAGCTGTCCTGGAAGGCCTGTGAAAGCAAACTCGGTACGCTAAGAAGGGGACTAGAGCATTCCCGTCAGCAAAAAGTCACTACTCCCACCTGTAGGTCATCTTAGTTTACTCTGGTTTCGTTTGTTTGTTTGTTTGTTTTGTTTTTGTTTTGCGGTGCTAGAGGTTGAATCCAGGGCCTCGAGCTTGTACACTTTGCAAGTGCTGGACCACTGAACTGCACCCTCAGCTCATTTTTTTGCTGTTTGAGACAGGGTCTCACTAAATTATGCAGACTGCCTCTGATCTCGAACTTGACATCTTCCTTCTCCGCCTCCCAAATTGCTGGGATTACAGGCGTGCGCCACTGCACCCGTCCGGCTTATCTCGGTTTACTTTGTAACAGCTGTTCTCACAGTGTGTTCCAGGAGCTCTTGAGGATCCCTGACACCTTTTCAACGTACAAGGTCAAAGCTGTTTTCATAATAGTCCTCTGATAGTCTTATCTGTCCTTTCTACACTCATTTTCTCGCAAATTAATTTGAAGGTTTTAGAACCTACATGATATTGATGTTACAACAGGTTGAATACAAATGCACATACAGAATCCAGCTATCTTCTATTAAGCCTGGCATTTTAAAAACCTGCAAAAATTTATAAAACAAGGCATACTTCTTACCATACATTTTGTTTGGGAAAATATTTTCATAAAAATATGTTACATTACCATGTAATGGGTTTTTATCAGTATTATTTGCAGTGAATTAACAAATGCATATTTTAAAAAATATTCTGTTCTAATCTTTACTATGGCAAATGGCAATAGACACAATCCACCTTAACCAAAGCCCTAATAACTGGAGGAGGTCCTCAATAATTTTTCAAAGTTTAAAAAGAGTTCTAGGCCATAAAATTTGAGAACTGCTATCTATGGAACCACTTCTAGTCCAACTCTCTATGTTGCAGATGGAAAATATAAGCATCATTCAAAATCATATAGCTATATAATGGTGGGCTGGGATTTAGCTCAGTTGGTAGAGCTCTGCGCTGCAGTCTCTGAGGACCCGAGTTCAATTCCCAGCACCGGAAAAATGGGAGAAGGGCCTGGCAATCCACTCCCAAGGCAATCCCGAAACAGGCAGCCATTGAAAACCCTATGAGGGTCGCTATGAATCGGATACTGACTCGATGGCACCCAACAACAACAACATATAATGGTAGTGTCATGAGAAGAACAGAAGTGGAGAAAGATGATTTAAAGGGTCAGGAAGGAAGTGTGTTAGGTTGTCCCTTAGGACACTGTTCAAAGGTTTTCTAGGAAAACTGTCCTGGATTCAATTGCATAATTAAGGAGCATGTTAAAAGATATTTTCCATACAAAATGGGTAAAATCAATGCTGACATACGTGTTACATGAACATGTCAAAGATTTTTTAACTCATTATTAATAAACAAATTAGGCTGATGGTACAATAGATTCAAAACAAAAGTTATAAAGTAGGAACATCTATAGATTAGGAATAGTGATGAATTTGCATGGAGATGCAAAACTGGCTTCGTAAAAGGGCAGTCAGTTGCACTTCCACTAAGCAGAATTTAATTGCATGTCCAAAGCAAGAATTGTTTTGTGTTACTTTCAGTTGCCAAAACATACAGGGTTATAAAATAGCTCAAAGGCAAGGAAAGACACAGAGCCCCTACAGAATCAGAGTTAGATAACCGGGAAATATGCTCTAAAGAATGCACAGCTGTCCATGGAAGCATAGACTTACCTAAAAATAAGATCCTGAGTAAGAAAAAGAGGGATGTGGCGTCCATCCTGCTCTCAAGAATGTTGCAGCTGATTCCTACTGCATAATCCACTACTGCCTTGCTTCTTGTAGATTCACATTTCTCAAGCTCCAACTACACCGATTGGGTACCAAAAGCTACTGTGGATTTAGTGCCTACTGTGTTTTATCCCTGTTACATGGGAGGCCAGGGTTCAATTCCCCAACAGGGAGGCAGCTGTCTTTATGGGAGAAGGACCCAGCAGCCCGCTCCTGAAACAACCAGCCATTGAAAACCCTATGAATAGCAGAGAAGCACTAACATAGTGCCGGGCATGGCACAATGTCGGAGAGCATTTCTTTCTGTTGTACCTAGGGTGGCTGTGAGTCAGCCCTGACTTTACACCCCCTAACAACAACGTTTCAGGTTCTTGACATCCTACCTAAAGCCTCATCAGATAACATCTCCTCAAATTATGTATGGAGAAACAGAGGCTAAAGAAGTTAAACCACATGTGCAAATCTCCATCAGTAAGGTTCTGTTTGGATTCAAACCGCAATACATCCAGCTTCACTCACTTTCTCCTCTAATTCTATCCCAGGCCATCAGTGCGATTCCTTGGCAAAAAAAAAATGCATTTTACAGTCAATATTCACACCAGAGAGAGCAGTTAGTTGTGATGACCCTTGAGAATCATGTATTTTATTGACCCCTGACTTCAGGCCAGAATGTTAAACTGATTTCTCTGCTCAGTAATAAACAGTAGCACTTCACAGAGCTTTTTGGTTTCTTCATCTTTCTTGGAGGGTGACTATTTCTAGACGGTCCCATGGAGAAGATTTTACAAACATAGTCTCTCAGAGAGATGTAGACATTACCAATAAGGTTTAGAGGTTGAGCTGAGTGTTGGCTTAGGCCAGGAGTTTGCAAACCACAGCCCACAGGCCAAATCCAGCTGTGTTTTGTATGACTTAAGAGGTAAAAATGTTGTTCACCTTTTTTAGTGATTGAAAAAGCTAAAAAGAGAAAGGAAAAAACAAAAAACCCTGACATGTAGAAATTATATGAAATTCAAATTTCAGGGTTCATAAAGTCTTCATTAGAATACAAATACACCCATTTGTTTCATATTTTCTGTAACTGCTTTCAAGCCCCAAGAGGTTTGAGGAATTGTGATGGAAACTGTATGGCCTGCAGAGGTGGAAACACAGAAAAATGTTCCCAACTCCTGACTTAGAGTGACTTTCTTTTCGGGAGTAATTTCTCAGAATCCCCAGTGTGAGTAGTTCTGCAGAACCTCAGCATGGCATGTCCTAAATGCCACAATTTTGAGAATTACTTGGAGGGGATTCTGTTATTTCAGGAGTCTCCTAAGGCCGTTTAAACCCCACCAGAGGCTTGCAATGCTAGTCTGAATAGCACTTCTGGAAGCTTCTCCACTGGGTTTCCCGCAGTTGGCACCTCAATCACTCCCTGGCTCTTCTGGTTTATGTCCTGTGGAAGTCTGCTTGAATTTACCATTAATTACAATAATTAAAATTAAGTGGTGCCTCCTGTGTGGGAATTTTCCAGATCCCAGTCAGGAAGGAGCGTCGGAACAGTTCTCCTTTCACAAGGGCGCCATCTACTGGCCAGTTCAGAAAGCGCCACATTATCAGGTTTCCAGCTGTCGTGGGCTTTGATGCCAGAATGAAGCCAAAAGCTGATTTTGATTTAGAGACAAAGGCATTTGGGGCATTGTCTACAGGTCTGGTCGAATTTTTCATTATACATAGACATTAACATCTGAGGAGGTACAACTTCTTCACGTAAGACTTGGTGAGAGAACAAAATGCCCTTTGAATACAAATGAACAATCCCCAAAGTACACAGGAGAAGCCTGAGGAAACGGCACCTTGTTGAACGTTGGCGTCCTGAACATCTTGTTAACGATGTACAGCTGAGCTTATTTGTGCATCCTCTGGAAGACTTGACAGGAGCAGAACAAGGGCTGGTTTGTTAAGACTCAGGTCATGTTTAAGGCAGCTCCTTTAATGTGGGAGAGGGAAGATCGATTAGAATTGGTAATATTGTGCTATAATAATTTAGGACTGGTGGCCATGGCAAAGTGACAGAAGTCTAGAAATGTAAACTGTCTGTTGATGAGTTGATAAGAATTTCCAGAAATTTCTACAATGAAACAAAGATTTGCAGCTTTCCTCTTCTGAGTCAAGGGTCATTGGACAAATATGTTACAATAATGAGGACCCAGGTTCGATCCCTGGCCCCACAAAAATGGGAGAAGGACGTGTCAATCCATTCCTGAAGCAATCCCAAAACAATCAGTCATTCAAAACCCTACGAGGGTCACTATGAGTCAGACTGACTCAACAGCACCTAACAAGATGAAGGTGATGGAATAGTAAATGGTTGGTTTGGGTTCTGAGCTTTGAAAAATGGTGCATGTGGTCTAGGAGGCCCAGTATGGATGTGGTGTGGGCACAGCCAGTGATCTGGTGACTTGGGGCAAAATGTTGAGCCCATTCTGGGCTCCCAGCTTTATTAGGGATGAATGGAATTATCCGAGTGGGTATGGCAGTAGGGACACTGCCGCTATCAGAGAGCCTGCCAGGAAAAAGATTGCTCTTTGTTGGCCACTGGAATGCTGGGTTGATGTTAGCATTGGCGTTAGGTTAGAAGTGCCAAGGTGAAGGAGAGATAGCCCCTTACTGTCCCGCCCCTATTTAGGAGGAGCTCTGCAGAGGCCCTCATTAAAGAGCTGCAGAAGGTACACAAAAGACAGTTCCCAGGCTTGGCTGGGTGTGAGGGAAAGTCAGGGAACGCACCCAGAGCAGACATCGGTGTGGCAATGCAAGAGGTGAGGGGAAATAAACTGGGAAAGGACAAAGGTGGAGGTGCCTCCCGGACCCAGAACACTCTTCAGCCATTAATGTAGGAAAGCTGCCGGCATGTTCTATACATAGCAAGTGGTTCCACATTGCCGAGTCCAGTGGACTTTGGGAGGAAGGGCAAGAAAAGAAGGTTAAGTCCAGGTAGTGAAGGGCCTTGTTTGCAAAGGTGTCGGGCCTTACCCTGGTGGTGGTACAGAGCCCCCCAAAAGTATTAGCATCCAAGTGTCATGGTTTGATTTGCTATTTAGAACTCCACTCTAGCTGCAGTATGGTAAGTGGACACAAAAAAGGCCAGCGGCTATGGTTGCAATAACAGAGTCCAAGTCCCTCCACTGAGAAAGCATCTCTATGGATGAAGAATCACGGTGCCCAGGTGACCATTGACTATGGAGAGGAGGCAGAGAAAACGGTCTCTGGTTGGATGATACATTATTAGATTTTGGTTCAATTAGCTGAGACAGGAAATGAAAGAGAATAAATGGGGGTATTATAGAAGGTGATATGTTCAGTTTGGGACATGTTGGCTATGAGTCCAGAGGATGGGGGTCCCCTAAGAAACTCAAAATTGGAGCTCTTCTGAGAGGTGGTGATTGAAAAATTGGGTTTCAGCTCCATGGGAGGTAGGAAGTGGAAACCATGGAATAGCTGAAAGCACCAAACAAGAGAGTGTAAATCATGAGTAGAAATGAAGAAGGCCCCTAAAGGAAACTGCAGTACTCATGCTGCAGCATCAAAGGTTGAACAAAGCTGACCAGTGTGGAATTTCCTATGCATTTCCCTCCAGGGGTTCTTGTTGGAGGCTCCAGAAAAGTATCTTAGGACAAGTGCTTGTACCAGCACCCGGAGGCCTCATACCGCCTGCCCAATGGCAACAACACAGAGGGGTGTGCTTGGGAAAACAAGGAAAAGAATGCCCTGCCTCACAGAATAGAACAGAGGACAGAGAAGGTAATTAGTTTTTGTGGAACGGCAGATCTGGCCTATTTCTTACTCTGAATTTCATCAACTCCATGCCTGAAAGGTTGGGAAACAATAGAAGTGGGGGGAGAAGAAATTGTTATAAATGAAGGCTGCCTCTCCGGGGATCCAGCTGTGCAAGCTGCAGGAAAAGCAGTTGTGCGCCTGCATTGTGGCTCAGAGCCCAGTGGCTGAACAAGAAGGAATCAGTGGTCCTGCAGGGAGGCAGGGCAGGGCAGAGGCCTGGGAATGGGCCTGAGTTAGGAACTCCTGTGTAAGAGAGGTCAACTCATGGGATGCGCACATCCTTTTCTGACAGCTGTTCTCAATCTTGACCACCTTGGGATCACCTGGAGGGCCTGCCAAAACACAGATTGCTGGCCCCACTCTCAGGGATCCAGAGTCAGTAAGTCTGGAGCAGAGGTAGAGATGGTGTAGTTCTAATGGGTTCGGGTTCCTGTGCTACTGAGGCTGTTGGCCCAGGTACTAGGCTTTGAGAACTATAGATTTATGGGATCCCTGAAAAGTAGATTATGTACCAATACCCAAGATGATTTTAGACAGGACATAGCGGATCCTTAGACATTGTAACAGAAATGTTGTGCATGTATTTTCATGGGTCTGTGCGAAGTACTAGTGATATAAATGTCATGATTTTAAGGATAGTATTGTTAGCCTACAGCCGTACCACCCTGGCATCCGACCTTGTGAGATCTCAGAAGCTAAGCAGGGTCGGGACTGGTTAGTTCTTAGATGGGAGACTGGCTGGGAATACCAGGTGCTGTAGGCTTGGGAGAAGGACCCAGGAGCCCATTCCCAATACAATCAGCTATCAAAACCCTATGAATGGCAGAGAAGCACTGGCAATAGTGCCAGGCATGGGATAGTGTTGTTTGGTTATGTTATACATAGGGACACTATGAGTCAGACTCAACTTGACCACATCTAATAATAACAAAGTGATTATAAGTTTAAAAAAAGTCAATTTTAACAAAAATATTAAGTAAAAATTCATGAAGATAAAATCTGAACATAAGAAAAATCAGAAAGAGGCATGCAAATGACTAATATTTAGTTAAATATGAAAATGAAAAGAAGGTGGGCATAGTGGCACATGCTTATAGTCCCAGGAACTTGGGATATGGAAGTAGGAGGTTGGCAAGTTTGAGGCTGCAGAAGGATTACAAGTTTGAAGCCACTGGCAGCTTGCATAACTTAGCAAGACCTTATCTTAGGATAAAAAATAAAAGGGGGCTAGGATGCAGCTCAGTGGTAGAGTGGTTGGTTTACAAAGCATGCATGAAGTCCTGGGTTCAACTGCCTAGTACTGCAAATAAAAATAAAAAGAAAAAAGGAGAGCAAGAAGGTCTAGGGTGTAGCTCAGTGGTACCATGCCTCTTTACCATGAATGAGGCCAAGAGTTCAATCCCCCTCACCAAAAACATAAATAAAACAAAGATAAAAGAGAGTAAGGAGTCACTATGAGTCAGACTTGATGACACCTAACAACAATTATGCTTATATTGACAAAGTAGTTAGGGACTGGGGTGGGTGACTGAATTAACCACCAGAAAGGCTCATGGGCACTGGCTAGTCAGAACAGATGTAGTGAAAATAGTCCTGCTGTAGTGGTGGTGGTTGTTATTAGGTGTCATGGAGTCGTGTCTGACTCATAGCAACCCTCCTAGGTTTCTCGATGACTGATTGTTTACAGGATTGTCTCAGGAGTGGCCTGACACGTCCTTCTCCCATTTCTGTGACGCTGGGGATCAAACTCAGGGCCTCTGAGAGCATGGAGCAGCACTCTCCCAACTGAGTTGAACCCCATCCTGCTGTGATGGTAAGTAGAGATAAATAGTGTCCTGATTAGAGTGCTTCACTGTGTCCTTGTTTCATAGATGAGGAAACTGATGCTAAATGAAGTTGTCTTCTGAGATCACAGGAATAAACCTGTGGCTGGAATATACAAGGTAATGCGGAGACAGGAAGGACACCACATGCCCAAGGCACTCACATAGGAAGAGGGCATCGTCCTGTTTGAATTATGTCCCCTTCCACTACCTCAGGAAACTGAAGGGCTTCGCCTGGTGAGCTGTGACCCCACACTGGGTCCTCGTTCCTCTCTATAGATGGCCAGGCCCTCCACAGGGGCCCTTAGCCCCCAAGCAGGAAAACCTCTGCTTATCAGGTTGCTGTGTTTGCTCTCATTCACCCTGCTCTGCAGCAAGACACTGCTGAGGCTGGGGCCACGAAAGCAGTAAGATGTAAACCCTACCCTCAAGTCTCCCAGGCTGGAGGAAGGGGAGGCGGTACAAAATAATGACCTGGGGTGGTGATGCCCATGAGGGAAGTTGCACAGGTCAAAGGGACACCTGACATCCTCAACTGGAGAGAGACTGGTCCGGGCACCTCTAGGTGATGACCTGCCCTGGTCCTGAAGCCAGGAAGAGTAGGCAAAGCAGAGGAAAGATACAAATCTCTTCTGGGCTGCGAGAGGAGCAAGCGCAAAGGGGCAGAGAAGAAGCATCATGGTGAAGCACAGAGACCAAAATGGATTCCCCGTGTTCACGCTCTGAGTGGGAGAGGGGAATGTGAGCAATACAATGTATACTGTGAGCTGGGCCCTGTTGCACACACTCCCTTTGCACATATAGATATCTCTCCACACATCCATGCACTGCACATTTAATTCATCAAGTTCATACACACATACAGTGACCCATATGTGAATGAAAATATGTTCACACATAGTATATGATATGCAGTGATGCATATATTAACGTAATCTCATATTTTCCCAAGCCTCGAGGCAGGATTTATTATTGTTCCCATTTAACAGATGTAGGAATTGACAGAGCGCTTTCACAGTTACCCAGGGATACCTACCTAGTAAATGGTAGAGCTGGGATTTGACTCCAGAAACTGAGCCCTTTTCCATTATATTCCACAGTACTGATGAGAGGAGAATGAGAAGCCACGTAGACCACTGCAGACATGCTTGGCCTCAGACACCAGACCAAAGGATGAAGCTTTATCATGAAGGCTACCAGCTTGAAGGATTTTAAGCAGAAGAAGACATGATTCATTTATTCAGTCAGCCAACAGGTATCTACAATAGCATGGTATCACACACTAGTCCCTGGATATAGAGCAATGAAGAAGATAGAAATAATCCATGCACTCCTTGAGTTTATATTCTAGCAGTGAGAACAGCCATTAAAGGGGAAAGAACACAATACAGACTTTTAACTTCAATGTAAAGCAACAGATACAGTGGCATGTGTATGTCTTTGGGTGTGTATTAGTGTATCTATGTGCTAAAAATGTTAATTTGGTATATTTTAAACATTTAATACATACCCCACCTTTACAAGTTTTGGTGTTCCAGTGGTAAGTAAATGAAAGATCAGATCAGAGTCTGATGAGAGTGTGTAATGAGGGGCGTTCTGGGGAGCAGGGGATAGCTTCCCAGAGTAAGGGGAATGCAGTCTGGGGATGAGTAGGCATGCGCTAGGCAAAGGGAAGTGGAGAGGAGGAAGTGAGAGGTAATTCCAGGCAGAGAGAACAGAGGATACAATGATTTCTCACATTCAAAGAGCAAGATTCACAGCCTAGAAATCCAAGGAGATTTGAGAACAGGAAAGGAAATGGGGGAGCAGACTGAACTTAGAAATGTCGAGTTTGAGGTGCCAAGAGGACATCCAAATGGCAGCGTTCCATGGGCAATGGGGTTTAAAGGTTGGATACAAGAAGAAAGTCTTCAGAAGAATGGCCAGCCTTAGGGTGCATATTTGGGAATCATCAGCAAACACAGGGCAATTTAAACAACTAGAGTGAAAGAACAGAATGGGTTCTATTTGACTATAGAGGGAAATGGTTGTACGTGGTTCCCAACTATTATGGCTAGGAGGAAAATATCTGAAATCTTGGGGGCAGAAAGGAGGAAACATTAGCCCTAAACTGAGAGTAGTGGGACCTCCTACCCACCTCTACCCCTCACCCCCACCACACCCTGGCAAAATCCCTGTTCTTACATTCACAAAGAGCCTCACACACATACTTTTAACTTCCATGTAAGGCAATACATGTAGTATCTGTGTATCTGTGTCTATTAAAAGTGTCCGTTTGGTTTTTACATAATCTGGTGTTCTTTCATTTCAGAAACAAACCTGAAACCTTAAAACATGGAAATGGTCTGACCTCCGTACACTTCAGGGATGCCCTGAATGTGTGGATAAGATTTTACATGTGTCCTCAATTTCCCTCCCAAACTGGCTGGTTTGAACACTTCCAGCCCTCAAAGGCACTCTTTTCCAAGGACTTTCTGGGGCTGGATGAACTCTCTTCAGCAGCCCCCTAATTATACCCCTTTTAGACCGCTCAGTTCTCTAGAGTTCTCGCCTTGAATTTTGTTTTTGTTTTTTTAAGCTGGGAAAAGAATCAGGAATTGACAAGTTTTAGATGGAGGTGTATCAGGTTCAAAGCACATGCAGATTCTAATTCTAGGGCTTTTAATTTAAGCATGAAAAGATGTCTGAGCCATTCACTCCAATTCAGAGAAGATAGTGACACTAAGTTTTGTTTGGCAATAGTAAACAGAACTGTGGTTTTCCACTGTTAATCAGATTTTTTTATGAGGATCGTTATAATATACAGCTCAAGTTATAAGGCTAAATTTGTGAGAGTTTCCTAGAATGAAACTAAGAATTTAAAGCCCTGAGTCTTGTTCTCGCCTCCATTCCTAACACTTTGTGACCAAGCCAATGACATCCTTGATCTTTTTCACTTAAGTAGCAAAACTCAACTCAGCAACTATATGTTCAAAAATTTACTACTGGTGAGCCACTGTGTGGGTACCACAGGGGAACAATGGTCCTCACACTCAGGAAGTTGAATATCAGATGGGGGTGTGATGACACAAGAATAGAATGATCATAAGGCAATGCCAAGTGAGTGACCATCCGTGTTCTGTGGGGGCTCAGCACAGCCAGTAAGAAGGATCAGGAACAAAGCCTCCTAACAGAAGCAGTATTTGAAACAGCCTGGGAGGATCGCAAGGTCTTGGGAAGATGAACATGATAATAAGGGGTAGGGATGGAAGCGGGTGGTGAACACAGTGTAGACTGTGAAGGGAAACTGGAACCAGTGAGCTCAAAATGATAAGTTGCGACATATTGTAGGGGATGGGTTTTAAGGTGATATGAGTCTATTATGGGCTCAGAGAGATCCGGGAGGAGACAGGAAAGGATGGGATGAATCTGGAATATGTGAAATATTCTGAGTTATAAATGTAGAATCCAGACTTTTTTTTTTTTTTTTTACTTATTAGCGCAGATCAAACAAAACACATCTGGGGGCCATATGTGGGCCACCCATTTGCAATCTCTGAGGCAGGCAGATGGAGCTGAGCTGTCAGTTTTACAGGCCACACCGTGGCAGAGGATCAATGTTGCCTGAGGCCCAGAGGCCAGAGGAATGGTGTAGGAGCAGCGGCACGTTCCTGTGTGACTGGGGCAAGCAGTGACCTATGTCCCAACAATCCAGAATGCACAGAAATGAGACTGCTCCAAGGGATACCAGTGAGAGTCAGTGAGTGCACTGCAGTGATCTGCTACCTGCCACCCACTCCGTGGCATTTCAGAAGGTCCCCCAAATTTACTTGCAACCACTGGAACAAAAGATCCTGATTGACACATTGTAAAGTGACAGTGACTTAGCTTTCGCCTTTGGCAATACGTGGAAAGAAGGGTCAAAGCTGAAATTAGGTTCGTAGTCATGGACTGTTTTGTGTCACGTTCTCCAGAAATGCTTGGAATGAACAGGGAGGAAACTACTTTATCTCCCAGGGGCACTGTCAAAGATGGCCCATTCCCAGAAGATCTGTACTGCCTGGAAAACCAAATTCCATATGCTTCTCTGCTGTGAGCAAAGTGTGGAAAAAGCAGGAGCTTTAGAAACACATACTCTATTGAGCTCTGAAGTCTAAGGCTGCCAGAAAGTTGGGATCATTGGGGAAATAACTCAAACCTTCATTAGCAAGCTATTTATTCATACATAGTCATTAGTGGGACCAGTGAGATCAGGTCTCAGGTTCCACCAATGCCATCAGGAAAATGCTGCATGATGACAGCTGGAAAGGAAAGATGAGATTGCTTTTCCTCAGCATTTGTTAATACTTGGGCCCAGCATTGAATGTTAGGGCACTGAATTCCCAGGAGGCTGCTCTTCTTATTTGCTAAAGATAAATTAAGAATGACCCAGCAAAGATGAAAAATAGAGAAGCAAAGTGTTCAGGTGGCAATAAGTATAAAGAGCAACATTCTTCCTTTTTGTTATTAACTCCCAATATAATAATGTTGTTGTTGTTGTTGTTGTTGTTGTTGTTGTTGTTAGGTGCCATTAAGTCAGGTCCAACTCATAGCAACCCAATGTACAACAAAACAAAACACTCCCCAACACTGTGCCATGCCTGGCACTATGTCAGTGCTTCTCTGCCATGTAAAGGGCTTTCAATGGCTGATTATTTTGGGGATTGTTTTGGGAGTGGGCTGCCAGGTCCTTCTCCCATTTTATGTGGTGCTGGGGATTCAACCCAGGACCTCAGAATGCACAGAGCAAGCTCTCTACCTACCACCTTAGCTAAACCCCAGGCCCCTCAATATAATAAACTATTTATTTTTTCCAGGGGGCTTTTGGGAGGAAAAAAAAAGATGCATAGAGAAGCCACTATGCTTTTTCTGAGCTGTGAGGAACTGGGGCCAGCATCTCACTGGAAAATAGAAAAATCTGTTTGAATTAGGAGTCACAATGACAGAACCAAGAAATCTATGCCTTGACTGATACCAACTATATTTCTCCCTTTCTCCCCAATGCGTGCTTTCAACCTTAGAATTTATTTTTCTATAACTGAAAAACTATCCAAATAGCTGTTCAACTCTTCTACGAATACTGAGTAGCAAGTACAAGGTGTGAAAGGGAATAGTTCGTATGGATGATTCTCAGTCACCCACGATGATGGCTGAAAAGACAGTATAGGGGATGCTGCAACAGGTAATCCCTTATAAGCTATGCTTTCTTAATCAATGCACATAGCCTCCGACATTTCCCACTGCTGCTCACCTGCCTACTACAGTAGCCTCCTAAACTGGCCTTCCAGCTGCTCTACCAGCTACATCCTGTTCTCCACACAGCAGCCAGAAGGATCTCATAACTGAAGTCACAGTTTGTCATCCCTGTCTAATACCATCGATGGCTTTCTGTGGCACTTAGAATAAAGCCCATGGCCTCCGAGGCCCTGCTTATCCAACTTTCCACTGCAGGTTGTACATCTCTAATCCAAAAAAATGTTGTTAGGTGCTGTCGAGTCAGGTCCATCTCATAGTGACCCTATGTACAACAGAACAGAACACTCTCTGAGTCTGTGCCATGCTCAGCACTATGTCAGTGCTTCTCTGCTCTTCATAGAGTTTTCAATGGCTGATTGGGGATGGTTTCAGGACTGGGCTGCCACATCCTTCTCTCATGTATTGCAGTGCTGGGGATTGAATCCAAGTCCTCAGAGCATGCAGAGCAGCATTCTACCAACTGAACTAAATGCCAGCCCAATCCAAAAAATACAAAAGCCGAAATGCTCAACATTCTGAAACTTTTTGAACACCAACATGGCACCACAAGTGGAAAAATCCACACCTCACTGCAGGTGACTGATTGCAGCCAAAATGCAGGTGCCTTAAACATATAAAATTAGCCTCAGGGTGTATGTATTAGGTGTATATGAAACATGAATGATTTTCGTGTTTAGACTTGGATTCCATCCAAAGCTACCTCCCTTATATGTACAAATATTCCAAAATTCAAAAATATCCCAAATCTGAAGCATTTATGGCCTCGAGAATTTCAAATAAGAGATATTCAACCTATGCCTTCATTTCCTCCTCACTTAATACCAGCACACCACCACCTGGCTCACAGTCCATGTCCTGTTATCTTAGCCTGTTTATATTCTGATTCCAGTCACCTTGATCTGGCCTAGCACAGGTGTTTTGAGAAATCAGACTGTAATCCCAGCGACTCAAGAGGCAGAGGCAGGAGGATGGCAAGTTTGACACCAGAGGCAGTCTGTGTAATTTAGCGAGACCCTGTCTCAAAAAAGTAAAAAAATGGGCTGGGGGTGCAGCTCAGTGGTACAGCACTTGGAAAGCATGCAAGTGCAAGGCCCTGGGTTTAACCCTCAGTACCATACGAGGCGGGGGGAGAGAAACAAAGAGAGAGAGAGAGAGAGAGAGAGAGAGAGAGATCAGACTTCCCAGTACTAAAAGCACCACTGCAGTAGCAGCCCTTGCCTAACTCCTAGCATTTTGTAGAGAGATCACATCTCAAGAACTCAAAACAAGGGTGTTACCAATGAGCTAGCTGGGGTCCTTTTGTTCTACCTGGATAGAAATTGGGGATGGGCAAGAAGCAGATCTTCAAATGCTGGTCTTAGGCAGCTTTTGTGTCCCTTGGCATTTGACAATAGTGAGCAGTGACAGCAAATAGACTGACTAGCAGCAGCAGCAAGCATCACTTTCTAGTGTTACAGCTCTTATATAGGCCAAGGAAACTGGGACTCCTAAGACTCTGACAGCAGCTGGCATTGTAGCTTCTGGGTGTGCCTAGGTATCAGGCTCCTCAGCCCTTGAGGGCAACCAGTGTTGCAGCTCACAGGCCTAGAGTGCCTAAGACCCTTGGTCCTAAAAGCTTGATGCTCTCTGAAACTCTTCTAGTAGCCCGGGCCTATAGTTTTCTCTACTTTGGGTCTTTCCGGTCTTCGTCTGCGGCCTCAGCTCTTCACCCTCTTGCCTTCCCTTTACTTCTACCTTCCCTCTTCTTCTTGCCCTGTTCACTCACACTTCAGAAACTCTTCAGCTGCCTCTTACTGTGACAGCTACTGTCACCATCCAGGAGGCAGCTGCCACCACTCTACTGACCACTGATCTCGCAGCCCTGTCTATCTTGCAGGTGTCAATGCAGCTGTCTGCATTGCTGCTTTGACCACTGGGCCTGCCTGTTAGTTAGCTGTGCCCCTTTAAGGCTATGGTTCTTGTGGCATTCCCCACTGCCACTGTCAGAGCCACATGTTTTCAGCTCCATTTCAGCTGCTCGGGGCTGCACTTGGTTTCCCATCCATCGACATTGCTTCTTGGTTCCCACACCTGCTCTGGCTGATCTACAGGGACTCCCAGTTCCTGACTCTTCTCCTGACTATCATCAGAGTCATGGGGGGTGGGGGGGCACTCCCCTTCCTGTCAACCAGCAGAGCTTCTCAGGTTCCAGCAAGCTCCAGCCAATTGTCAGAGCTACACTGGGTGCTCCATATCTGTTGATCAGTGATTCTATGTTCTTCTCCGGCCACTGCCCTGCTTCAACAGATTGGAGTACCAGCTGCCTTGCAGTCCCATCACTCCACTGTCTGTGCCTCTGCCATCACTGCCACTCCACTGTCTTTGCTTCTTTCTTTGTGTTACCAGCTCAGCCCACACTACTAAAAGGAGGCAAGAGGACCACTAAAAAGAGGTCTTTTATTAGACAACAGCAATGTTGCAACACCAAAGGAGGCAGCAGGAGAACGTCTCACAGTTCGCTAAGTAAGCTAAACAGACTACTTATACAGCCAGAAAGGAGGTGTTTGCACCAATCATAGTGATCCTATCATGCAAATAAAGATCTGTGTTTACACCAATCACAGCACGGTGCCTTTTGCACGAGTCACAGTAGTCCCTCTGCCTGGCCACCAGGGGAAGTGCTCCCCCTCTGGAGTGGGTGGAAATGGTTGCAGGAAAAATTCAGTGCAAGGTGCTTAAAACAATTATGGCTGGGGCCACTCCCTTGGGAGCCAGAGCAAACAGTTGTGATCATGTATCTCCACCAAGGTGTCCTTGGGGTGTTCACAATGGCATCTGGTGTAAGGGTGGCTCGGCTAGCCAATATTCCTTTTACTTGAGACAGCCAGAGCTACAAGAGAAAGCCCAGTAGCTGACAATTAGGAAGTCAAATCACCCCATCCTCCAACATGTGTGCTTATTTGTAGGAAAATGAACATCACAGTAAGACGATGGGGAGCCTTATCATTAACACTAATAGTGATTTTAATAGTGCATTAACAAAGCCAGGCATGGTGGTACACTCCTGTAATCCCAATGACTCAGGAAGTGAAGGCAGGAGGATCTCAAATTCAAGGCCAGAGGCAGCCAGTGTAACATAGCAAGACCCTGTCTCAAAATAAAATGTAAAAAAAAAAAAAAAAAAAAAGGGCTGGGAGTGCAGCTCAGTGGTAGAGTGCTTGCAAAGCATGCATGAGGCCCTGAGTTCCATACCCCCAGTACTGAAAAAAAAAAAAAAAAAAAAAAAAAAAAAAAAAAAAAAAAAAAAAAAAAAAAAAAAAAAAAAAAAAAAAAAAAGAAAGAAAGAAAAAAAGAAAGAAAAAGAAGAAGAAAGAAGAAAAAAGTACATTCACAATACTTAACACCCAGCACCCCAAGGAGAAGTGGATCCCCCTGATATGTCTCAAAGGGAAATGGTCAAGCCTTTGTAAGCATCTCAGAGTTAGGGAACCTGCCTGCGGTCTTCACCAAGGAGTTAGGGAAGAAAGAACAAGAATTAGCAGAGGAGATGTGTAAAGCAGGTGATCGAAGGCTGTCTGCATGTGGGTCAATACTATACAACATCATAATCTCTGTCTTATTCACTATTTGCCTTCAATTATCCAGAGGTAGCTTTCCTATAATGTTTAGGAGAAGCCTTTCCAGAAACATATCCCTGAAAAGTTGCTCTCCATTGCTATTCCCCCAACCCTCCCTCTCCAAATCCTCTCCTTTCTACCTTTTGGGACATTATGTACTCCTTGTTCTATTTGTACTTCTATTTGTCTAATTTTTAAACGTCAGTAGCTTTCGTAAACCTCCTTGTTCAAATTATTCATCCAAAGACAATGAACAGAACAAGTTGTTAACTTATTAACAGAACAAGTTTTACTTCCACTTTTCCTACACTCCACAATGCTTCCTCCTACCTCCTCTTGAGCATGAATACTTGTTTCTTCTAAGATGAGCTCCTCAGCTCTCCTTTTCCCCTGATTTCTTAGAGATCCTATCCCTAAGGGTTCTAACTGCAGCTTTATGTGGATGGCTCCTCGTGGACATCTCTATTCTTGTCCACTCACTCATGTTCATTTCTGACATCTCAGCAGTGACAACAGACTACAGCTACCACCACTGCAAACTCAACAGGTCTCACAGTTGGTTCTTCAGCTGCTCCAGGTAAGCACTCCTATTTCTATGCATAGACTCACTCTTCATCACATCTCTGGTGTGTGACCTCTCCTGGGTCACCTGTAAGCCATCCACTTCCTTCTCACCCTATGTTGCGTCCCACCAATTCTGTGGATTCTTTTAAATCTCTCTGGAATGTGTTCTCACATTAGGACAATTTCAGTTGTGATAAAGAACCCACACACTTGGCTCCATCACAAAAAGGAGTTTATTGGCTCGCGTCTGAAAGGCTTGCATACCTAGTTCCTCACAAGCCATTTTCAGGAATGACCCATTTCTACCTCTTGGCTATTTTCCTCTGTTGTTTTCACACTCAGACAAGCTTTCTCCTTTAAGGTATCAAGTGTGGAAGATGAATGCTTTATCCTCCTTGTATGACAGAGTAAATAAATTCATATTTATTCCTATTCCACTTCTACTGTAAAATTTGAGCTCCACTGGCCTGCTTTTTTGCTTCTAATGGCAAATCATGGCATTCTAGACCCTGACCTAAAAAAAAAAAAAAAAAAAAAGAAAAGAATAGAAAAGAAAAAAAAAAAAGAAAATAGTCTTCACGTTTAACAAAGAGTCTCAGAAAGAGATGGAGATGTTCTCTGTCCAGGAAGCTCCCCCAGGGAGAGGGGCCTTTCTGCTATACACAACTTATTCAAAAAATCCCATTTCATGAAGTGTTCAACTGATAACATTCATCAGAGTATAAAGCTTGCTTTTCTGTGCAGTATAGAGACTTTTGTGGATATTCCTAAGAGTTAACAACTTGTTCTGTTCACTGTCTTTGGATGAATAATTTGAACAAGGAGGTTTAAGAAAGCTACTGACTTTTAAAAATTAGACAAATTGTGAAAATAACCTTCAAAGAGCAATTTGTATCTAGTTATCTTGATATGTATTGTCCTGCTAAGGCTGAAATTGCCACCTCTACTGTCTGAAACACTATACATCCTTACAAATATTTTAGATTTTGTGAGCCATAGTTTCTGTTGCATCTATTCAACTCAGTCCTTGAAGCACCAATCCTGTCAGTAAGCAAATGGGCATGACTACGCTTCCATATAACTTTAATTGTTGTTGCTGCTATTGTTGCTAGGTATCATCAAGTTGGGTCCAACTCATAGTGACCCTATGTACAAAAGAACAAAACACTCCCCAACACTGTGCCATGCCCAGCACTATGTCAGTGCTTCTCTGCTTTTACAGGGTTTTCAACAACTGATTGTTTTGGGAGGGGGCTTCCAGGTCTTTCCCATTTTTGCAGTGCTGGTGATCAAACCCAGGGCCTCAGAGAGCACAAAGGAGTACTCTATCAAATGAACTAAACCCCTGCCCACAACTTTATGTATAGACACTGAAATCTGAATTACATACAGATTTCATGTGTCATGAAATATTCTTCTTCTTTTGATTTTTCCAATCAAATTCTTATGTTAACTCTGAATACTCTATCTAGAAGAGTTTCCCCAGATACGCATGTGACTAACTCCCTTATTTCCTTCAAGCATTTTACATTTCACATTCTCAATGAGGCCTAACTTGACCATCCTGTCTAAAACTGCAACTCATGTCATATCTCATCCCTTCACTGTCCCCACCCCTCTTTACCTTACTTACCTTGTTATGATTTCCCATTATACTTGTTGTTGTTAGGTGCCGTCGAGTCAGTATCCGACTCATAGCGACCCTCATAGAGTTTTCAATGGCTGAGTGCTTCGGGATTGCCTTGGGAGTGGATTGCCAGGCCCTTCTCCCATTTTTGTGGTGCTGGGAATTGAACTCAGGACCTCAGAGACTGCAGCGCAGCGCTCTCCCACTGAGCCAAATCCCAACCCCCCATTATACTTAGCACCTTCTAAATAACAAGTAGGCCTGCAGCCGTACCACTGTGGCTTCCCATCCCGTCAGATCTTGGAGCTAAACAGGGTCGGGCCTGGTTAGTACTGGATGAGAGACTGCCTGGGAACACCAGGTGCTGCTGGCTTGGGAGACGGACCAGGCAACCCACTCCCAAAAATCAATCTGCCACTGAAAACCCTGTGAACATCAGAGAAGCACTGACAATAGTGCTTTACCTGTTTGTACACAGGGTCACTATGAATCGGACACCAACTCGATGGCACCTAACAACAACAACAATGTGGGATCACTATGAGTCAGATATCGACTCAATAGCACCTAACAACCACAACAAGATAACAAGTAATTTACATATTCATTATTGTATTATTTGTCTTCCATTGCCAAATGGCAAGCTCCCTGAGGGCAGAAATTGTTTTGTTTAAGATCATAGATGCCACCAAAGTGCCTAGAAGATTGCTTGGCACACAGTCAACACTACAAACTTTATTGAATAATCCAACAGATGGATTAGTGGTTTAGCAAACCCCTAATCCACCATGGGACTGGGGTTCAGATCATTTGATAATAAAAGTTGGTTTTCCCTTGTTGAAGTGTGCAGGGGTTTCTTTTCAGAAATAGGATAGTCTAAGATTCATTTCTTGCTGGATACTTCATTCAAGTTAGGCCAAAGGACTCCATTGAATTCAGAAAAAAAAAAAGACAAATGGGATTTTTAGTATAAAACTTCAAATATTTATAACCTGTTACACTCCTTTTCCAAAGTTTGTTTTATCCCTTGCCCAAGTCTGGTGCATCCCTTCAGTATTCTGTATCTGAATCTTCCTCAAACCTCCTCACCCCTGTGTGTGGCCAGGGATGTTAACCAGAGACACTCTCAAAGTAGTTAGTTCACAATTTGTGAACTTGAAACAGAAATACTAAACTAGGAGCAAACAGCTTAGTTTTGTTTTATTTTGTTTTGTTGCACTAAAGGATTAATTTTAGAAAACAAATGGTAAGAACCCCCCCCTTTAAGAAATGCATTATCTACAACTGCATGCAAATATTCCTTTGTTTCTTCTTCCTTCATTTTTCTTCTTATTTTTTGGCTAATATTGCACTAATTATTCAACTAGAGTGCACCACAGGTGATTATAGCTGCATCTTTGGTCAAATTTTGCTGGAAACAAAATACTCTTGAACTGGTTTTCTTGATTCACTCTGAAAGCAACTTAACTGGAAAATACAGATTGTCTCACAGTAGCCTTTCAGTATCTTACAGTACACTTTGTACTGAGAATTCATTTATCACTTTCTAATTATAAGTGTTTATTTACATATCTGTTTGTTATTACACTTAAACTTCCTGAAAAGAGACAGCTTACTCATTTATATACCACGCAGACACTAACACAGTATTTAATTACCCTCTGCTGAAATAAAATGAAACATAAAGTTGGATTACCACCCCCCCCCCCAAGCTTCAACAGTTCCCCTTAAGGAGGCCTGTCTTGATCAGGCCCCCGGCTTTGTCTACAGTCTCACTAGCTTCATTCTCTCCCATCCTCCAGTTTCTACAAGCTTTAGCCTCTCTGACCATGTTATTGCTCATTTCTTGCACATCTTCCCTTAAAATAAATTATCATTTTGACTGTACAATGCATACCATCTTCAAGGCATAGTTCACTCATATTTACCTTTTTTTCATGTGTTTCTCTTATGATTAGCCTTTTAAACTCCATGAAAGCCGACCCTTGGTCTGCCTTACAAATTGCTTCTTTCCAATGCCTAAAAAGCAGTTAGGAATATGATCAGGATGAGTCTTTTTTTTTTTTTTTTTTTTTTCAGTACTTGGGGGTTGAATCCAGGGCCTCACGCTTGCATGCCGTGCAAGTGCTGGACCACTGAGCTGCACCCTTAGCCCATTTTTATTTATTTATTTATTTATTTATTTATTTATTTTTTTTTTTTTACTTTTTGAGACAGGGTCTTACTAAGTTACGCAGACTGCCTCTGGTCTCGAATTTGCGATCTTCCTGCCTCCACCTCCGGAGCCGCTGGGATTACAGGTGTGTGCCACTTCCCCGGGCTATCAGGAAGAATCTTAAATACTATGTTGTTGGGTTTTTGTTGTTGTTGTTGTTGTTGTTGTGTTTGTTTGTTTTTATCCTAGAAGGCAATGGGGAACTACTAAAAGATACTAAGCAAGAAAAGGTTGTAGACAAGCACTTACTTTAGAAAATCAATCTCAATGCAGTGTAGAGGAATGGATCGGAGAAGGCAAAGCTGGCCTTAAGAAAACAAGATAATTAGAGTCAGCAAAAGTGATGAGGGCCTGATTTGAAGTAATACCAGTGGAGTCGGAAAGGAGGTGGGGAATTTGAGAGATAAGAGACTGAATGGCAGGAGTGGGTGAGACATTTGATGCTGTGACTGAGGGCTTGGGGGAGGAAAAGATTGCCAGTTTCTGACTATAGCAGATACCTGATAGCACAGAACCTTGCTTCCTACTTGTTGTTGTTGTTAGGTGCCATCAAGTCGGTATCCGACTCATAGTGACTCTCTGTACGACAGGGGAAACACTATTGTCAGTGCTTCTCTGCTGTTCATAGGGTTTTCAATGGCAGACTGATTTTTGGGAGTGGGTTGCTGGGTCCTTCTCCCAAGCCTACAGCACCTGGTGTTCCCAGGCAGTCTCCCATCCAGGTACTAACCAGGCCCGACCCTGCTTAGCTTCCGAGATCTGACAGGATCGGAGGCCACAGGGCTATGGCTGCAGGATGCTTCCTACTTACTTTCTGCCTATTGTACAACTAGGGAGCTGACAATAAAGTTTATTTGAGCGTCGACGTGCCCCGGCGAGGCCCCGCCTCTCCCAGCCTGAGCCGTGATTGGTGAGCATTTGCCGGCGACCGAACTCTTAAGCCACGATTGGCGCAGAGCGCTGTCATTCGGAGCGTCGCGGCGGCAGCCCGCCCTCTCTCGCGGCGTCGCCGGTGCCTGAGCTGCTTGCTCCACCTCGCTTCTCCTCTCCCGGCCGAGGCCCGGGGGGCCAGAGCGAGAAGCGGGGACGATGTTCCGACGCAAGCTGACGGCTCTCGACTACCACAACCCTGCTGGCTTCAACTGCAAAGGTGAGGCGATGGGCGTGGGGCTGGCCACGTAGCCCTGACCCCGAGGGTGGTCCCTCCCTTAGCGCTACCTCGCCTGACACCCGGACCCTCGGCGGCCTTTCGCCCGAGGCCTCCCGGGCCATCCCCGGGGCCGCTCTGCCCCTCCGCTTGCCGCCGCCCGGCTCCGGGCGGTCCTCTCGCCCCGGAGCCCGCTCACCCATTCCTGGCTTTGTGTCCGCCACTTTCTCCACTTGATGGACTCCACGCACACCCAGCGCCCCAGCACACAAAAGGGAAAGCGTTCATCCATCCTCACCTTTCACTTTCTTGGTTCCCCGGAAAGTTAGGCGATACCTAGAGCAACTGCTATGGGCCAGCAGCCCTGGATTCGAGGATGGTGCTGAGTAACTTAAAAGACAGTTCACTGCCCGCCTGGAGCTAAGGGGTCAGGGTAGGAGAATGTCAGAACTCCGGAAGCACTTTGCGATCAAGAGGACACATAATGAAATCCAGCACCGACAGTGGAGGGGTAGACACATGTAGTAGGCTAATGAAATTGTGTGGGTCTTGCAAAAAAGTTAATAGCAGATGAACAGGGAGGTTGAATTGTAAATACAAAGATGTTTGGATTTCACAGCATGTAAAGTTTAAAAAGTAATGTCACTGCTACTTACCATTACTCAACTATTGGCTCGGTAGCTATTCTTTCTTCTTTGTAGTTCATGGCCAGCGTAGACTGGGAAGTTTAGAAAGAATCACCAAGTATAATTTGCCAGAGTACTCGTGCCATTGTATAAGACTTACAAATAAAAAAATAATGATTTCTAAGTAGGATAACAGTGTTTCTTTGGTCTCCTGTAGAAACACCAAATTATAGTGTCTTCTTTTTGTACTCTGCCTTTTAATGAAAACAAGATTGGTGGCAATACATCTTAGATTTGGATTTTTTGATCTGTAAAATAGGAACATTACCTACTTGTAAAGGGAGTAGTTGTGCCATAGGGACCCTCATAGGATTTTTGACAACCGACTGTTTTGGGATTGCACTACCATGTCCTTCTCCCATTTTTGCAGTGCTGGGGATCTAACCCAGGACCTCAGAGAGTGCTCTGCAGCACTCTACCAACAGAGCTAAAATCCACCCCACCTAAAGGGAGTAGGGAGGATTAAATGAAGCAAATGCACTTAGTATTCAGGTAATATTACTTGCCAGTAGTAGTTACATGGTCTCCTATCTTTCTCAGTTTTACCGTATAACTTCTTGTACTTTAACTTTTTATCACTTTATTGTTTATATTACTTTATAATTACTTTCCTATAAAATTTATACTTGCCCAGTCTTCCCAAAGGAATGGAATATTAACTAACAAATAGCAAACTCTATGGTATGCACTGTTTTGTGTATATTTATTTCATTTCATATTCAAAACAACCCTTTAAGGTAAGTCCTGCTATTATCCTGACTTTGTAGCAGAAATATCTGAGGCACAGAAAATATAGGTGATTAGCTCATGGTCACACAATCAGTTAAGTGTCTGCACCCAGATCAAGATTTGAGAAGATTGTTAATCTGTGGCTCCAGAAGCTGTACTTTGAACTCCTACTTCTATTGACTTCCTTAACTTAGTGTTTTGGAGTTAAGAAAATTTGTGGAGAAGGAAGTATTTCATCTAGTGCTTCTAGTGATTTATGTGGAATTTTGTTGCAGATGAAACAGAATTTAGAAACTTTATTGTTTGGCTTGAAGACCAGAAAATCAGACACTATAAGATTGAAGACAGAGGTAATTTAAGAAACATCCACAGCAATGACTGGCCCAAGTTCTTTGAAAAGGTAATTAATTAGAAGTCAAAGAAAAGTAGAAAGCTTTTCTAAAAACTATATGATGTGACCTTAAAGTTCCTGTTCTTTTAAGATCTACTAATGATCAATGTTAGTAAAGCTGATTTAGCTTTTGTGTTCTGTGTTTCTATTGATTTTAGAGCAAATTATATTAACTTTTCTACCAAGCTTTCAGTATTCAGACAAAAATAGTTTTCATCAAAAACTATTTGGGTTCATCTTTTAAGGTTTTTGTGGTTTTTTGTTTTGTTTTGTTTTTTCTTCTTGTATCTTTAGCTGCTTAAAAATTGAAAAGAAGAATTATTCATCTGTCTACACATAGGATTAAAATTTTAAACCTGAACCCACACCTTTTATTTTTTATTTTATTTTGTTTTATTTGTTTTTTGCGGTATTGGGGGGTTGAACCCAGGGCCTCGTGCTTGCATGCTTTGCAAGTGCTGTACCACAGAGCTGCACCCTTAGCCCAGTTTTTTACTTTTTGAGACAGAGTCTCACTAAATTACAAAAACTGCCTCTGGTCTCGAATTTGCCATCCTCCTGCCTCTGCCTCCTGAGTTGCTGGGATTACAGGCCTGGACCACTGCGCCCAGCTCACGTTCTAAATTTCAGCGTATGGAATATGTACCCAAATCTGAACCCAATTTTTTGTGGTTTTAAGCCCTGAGAAATATTCCTAAAAAGGTCTATGTTTAGCATATTATTGTGACTAGAATAAGTTTCCCATTAATTTAGTTTAATATTAGAAAGAATTGTTTTCCAATTAGATAAAAATCACTTTTAGGGGCTGGAGATACAGCTCAGTGGTAGAGCACTTGCCTAGCATGGGAAAGGCCCTAGGTTTGATCTCCAGAACCACAAAAAAAAGGCACATTTTACAGTGTCATTACTAACATTAAAAAACATTTTCATCAGCTGTATTACTTTGAGTAAGAGCAAAATGATTAGGTTGGTACCTTTTTCCTTGGAATCAGTGATTTTATGAATTAGGGGATTGTATAAATTATACACCAATGCTGTGACCCTGGGTAAGTTAAATAATCTGGCTCAAGTTTTCATTAATAAATGGAAGTAACAGTGGTACCTGTCTCATAGAAGTGGCTTTATTATTAATGAGTTATATACCTGTTGACAAAAGTACTTGGCCCGTACCAAGTCCTGTATGCTTATTATTGCCACTGCCTCTACTTTTACTGATTTAATTTCCTTTGCCTTAAAAAAATACTTTTGAAATTTTCAGTGGGTTTCTTAAGACTTCGAAATGTGTTATTAGGATTTTATATTTTACCCTTTTCTTATACCTTTTATTGTACCTTTTTGCTTGATTCATGTATATAAGACAGTACACATGTAGAAGGATAATTGAAGAATATAATTTTTTTTCTGATACAAAACACCTAGAAGTGACAATAAAGTAGGATAACTTAAGATAAATGTATTGGAATTCCCCAGCAGATACCAAGTTGACCTCTTTGGAATGGTAGTGTCATTGCTTAGAGCATATTTGAAGGCATCTCTAATTACTTTTAAGTCATACATTACATTTTTAGATATTTTTAGTATTGACTTTTTTTGGATCATGGCCAAATCTTGTGAATGAGATGATTCTTTTTTTTTAAATTTAGGGAATAAAACTTTTGGTTAGAAAATGAGTTATGAGTAAAAAGTATAAATTATCCCAGAAATTTTCAAAAGGGCAGAAGTTTTGACTAATAACATTGTTTCTGGAATTCAATTTTCAGTTCCTAAGAGCATCATTTGAAGGACACTAGTCATTTGGATACGTATCTTCACATATTTATTTAAAATACTTAGTTACAGGCTACATGCCTATTAATAGCTCACTATTCAATGATATTTCCATAATAGGAAAGTTAAAGGTGAGGTATAAATGATATATTTCTGTATCCTTTTTAATATTGTCCTTTTTCTTTAATTGCCCTATGTGTATTGAGACCTTTGTATATTAAGTTGTGTTACTATTGGCAAGTGTCAATATCTCTAGACCTCAGTTTTTTCATTCTTAAAATGAAACAGTTGTTCTAGATTCCAGGTGTCCTACCTGGGATCTATGAAGGTAAAAATTCCAAAATAGCATCATGGGAAGCTGGACATGGTGGTGCACACCTGTAATCCCAGCGGCTTGGGAAGCGGAGCCAGGAGGATCGCAAGTTCGAGGGTGCACCTCAGTGGTCCAGCACTTGTAAAGCATGCAAGCGCGAGGCGTACCCCCCCCCCCCAAAAAAAAGCATTATGGGAATATTTTACATTTTTTAAGATGGTACACTTGAGTGTCTCAGTTTCAACTCTACCATTCATTAAGTTCTGTGATTTTATAGTATAATGAAACAATTTTCTTTCCTTACAGTATCTGAGAGATGTTAACTGTCCTTTCAAGATTCAGGATCGTCAAGAAGCGATTGACTGGCTTCTTGGTTTAGCTGTTAGACTTGAATATGGAGATAATGGTATGTTTTGTGGGAAGTGTCTGTTTTTTAAAGAGAAGACGGGAAAGAGAGAGTGTGAAAGTACAGGGAGTTTGCCAGTTTCTTTGTCTTATATTTTACCTTTGGTTCATTTTTATCAGAAGTTAAAAGCACTTTCTGTCTGCTATCTTTCATTGATATTTACATTTTTCTTTTAGAATTTGGAAATGATATTTTCTGGAGAAGGCTATTGACTTGCTTTCTCAACAAAGTAACATTACTTTGGTAAATTTACTGTCTTTCATAGTCTGCACCTTGACCTCGTAAGTTGTTGCTAGTGTCCCAGAATTGATGGGATTTGGAGCGTTTATAGCAGTTATTTCATAGGAGACTGAAACATGGCCAATGCCAACATAACATTAATATACCATAGGCTAAAATATATGTATTATGTTTAATGTTGTCTTGTCACATTCTTGTATCATTGGAAGTTTTGAATGTCAAGACCTATATTAAAATTTTTTCAGCGAACTTAGGTTTCCTCTCATTAGACCATTTCAGTTTTGAAAAGCTTGTCAACCTCTAGAAGCAAGATCTGATCATCTTAACTCCATCTTTTTCATTTTATGTTGTTCTCAGTTTATTGTACTGTCATTTTCAGCCTCTTAATCATTTACTTTTGAAGCCTCTTTAATATTTGTGGCTTGTTTGCCCCTTGTCCTGTCAGCGTTGATCTTTTTCCATCTCTGCTAATTCTGAATCTGATCTTTGTTCACACTGCTGTCATCCTATTTCAGCCTCTTGTCTCTTTCTGGTAAGACTATTGTGGTATCTTCTAAACTAGTCTACTATTAGTGTCACCCTCTGTTTTCAGCTCCATGGCCCACCAGCTGACTTTCTGAAATGTAAATCTGTTTTAGGATGCTACTTCTTCAGCTCAGCATGGTGATGGATGCCTGTAATACCAGCCCTTGGGGCCAGTCTGTACTACACAGTGAGACTCTGTCTTAAAAAGGAAAAAAACAAATGCTACTTCTTGTTTCCAAAGAACAGCTCAAAACATTCTTCCTCCCCACCTACCACCTCAGTACTAGATGGTGGAACCCAGGGCCTTGCACATAATTTGCAAACGTTCTATCACTGAGCTGTACCCTTAGCCCCACTTTTTTTTTTTAAATCTCAAGATGGTCTCACTAAGTTACACAGGGTGCTTCTGGTCTTGAACTTATGATCTTCTTGTCTCCACTGCGTAAGATGCTGGTATTACAGGCCGGTGCTACTGCATCCAGCTTGATTTCCCATTTTCTACAAGAGGAACTTCAGGCTCCTTAGCCTGGTATTTCAGTCTCTTTTGTTGTTGTTAGGGTGCCATCCAGTTGATTCAACTCATAGCAACCCTATGTATGACAGGATGAAGCACCCTCTGACACTGCCATGCCGGGCACTATGGTCAGTGCTTCTCTGCTATTCGTATACTTTTCAGTGGTGGATTGTTTTGGGATACTTTCAGAAATGGATTGCCAGGTCCTCTCATTTTTGTGGTGCTCGGGCTCAAACCCACTGCACTCTACCAACTGAGCTAAACCTCAGCCCCCAGTCTGTCTAGATATCTGAATTCTACCCAGCCTTTTAAAACCCAGTGCAGATGCCACCTTGGCAGTAATATTTCCCTCTGAACTTCCATAGCCTTCTAAGTCATTTGTCACTTTCCATTTTGCTTCTGTCCTGTTTGACCCAATAAATCGTAAGATTTGTTTTCTGTTTGGTACCTCTCTTAGTTTCCTATTACTGCTGTGTAACAAACTACCACAAATTCAGTGACTTAAAACATGATTTGCCATTTAGTTTTGGAATCCTAAGTCCAACCTAAGTCTCACTGGCCTGACGTCAAGTCGTCAGTAGAGCTGATTCCTTTTGGAGGCCATAGGGGAAAATCTGTTTCTTTGCCTTTTCCACCTTCTAGAGGCTGCCTGCCTTGACTCTGGCCCCTTCCTCCATCTTCAAGTCTAGCAGTTATAATGTCTTCCAGTCTCTCTGCCTCTCCTTCTATGGTCATATCTTTCTCTGACTGACCCTCCTGCCTTCCTCCTGTAAGGACATTGTGAGTATACAGGGCCCACCTAAAAATCCAAGATAATCTCCCTATCTGAGTATCCTTAATTTGATCACTTATACAGGTCCCCTGTGCTATGTAAGGTAACAGAAAAAGGTTCCAGGTATTGGGACATAGACATGGAGGACTCCGTCTGCCACAGTACCTGACATAGTTTCTTGCATATAACAGGTCCTTATCAACTTCAGTAGCTGCTTTCCAAATGTAGTAGCAATGAATATTTACATACACTGATTTGGAGTGTCAACCATTTGGCTTTGACTGGTGCCTCAGATTTAAATTTCAAAAGCTTTATAGCAAAAATTTTAGGAAAGCTGATTTAGCTCAGTGGGTAGATCACTGCGCTGCAGTCTCTGAGGTCCTGAGTTCAATTCCCAGCACCACAAAAATGGGAGAAGGGCCTGGCAATCCACTCCCAAGGCAATCCCGAAACAGTCAGCCATTGAAAACCCTATGAGGGTCGCTATGAGTCGGATACCGACTCGACAGCACCTAACAACAACAAAACTAATTTGAGATGATGGCTTTACTTGCAGTTTTAGTTCACAAAGAAAATACCTGTGCTTTTTTTCCTTTATGAAATAAATAATGAGCCTTGTGGCCTTAGTGATGGTGGTGTTAGGTGCCACCGAGTTGGCTCCGACTCATAGTGACCCTATGTACAACAAATGAAACACTGCCTGACCCTGTGCCTTACCTGGCACTACTGTCAGTGCTTCTCTGCTACTCATTAGGTTTTCGATGGCTGATTGTTTCTGGGGTGGGCTGCTGGGTCCTTCTCCCAAGCCTACAACACCCTGTTTTCCTAGGCAGTCTCCTATGCAAGGACTCGCCAGGCCTGACCCTGCTCAGCTTCAGAGATTTCACAAGATTAGATGCCAGGATGGTTAATTAATGCTTAAGATCTTTAATAAGGGCTTTTTATTTATCCTTTTCTGGATTAGTAGGAACTCTACTTAGCTAATTTGCAATGAAGTATTCTCCACCTTATCAAAAGTGTTTTTTCCCCTATTCCCAAATAAATACAGTCACATGTCAATTTATTTCTGTTTTACCTTTGTTTATTCCATTTGTTCCATTTATATAATTCCTCATCCTTCAGTGTTTGACGCTATGTGGTTGTGTGTGCCAATGGTTGACTATAAATAAAAACATTTATTTTTCAGTGGCTAGCATGCTTTTTTTTAATGAATAAGAGAAGCTTGTATGTGAAATATAGTAATTTTTATATTGAAAAAATCAACAGAGTTGCAAAGTGAATGATATGAAAAGTGTATTAAAATCTAAACTGGAAAATAAATTTTGCTTAATCTTAAAATTCAGAATTGCCAGAACAAAGACTTGAAAATTGGTTTAAGCAGTAATGCTATCCCTTATCAGCAGGAGGTGCTGGTGTTTTTTTGAGGTTTTACATTGATGTTGCTGCCTTCTTGACTTTAAAATTTACTGAAACCATTGTGATTTTTTGTTCTTTTGTGCCTTATCATTATTTAAACCCTTTTACCACCTTGTAAGTTAAGGTGATTACAATCTAACTTAAATTTCTTTCATTGTTTTGATAAAATTTCATATTTAAGGGAAATTATACTAGTACAATTGGGAGGCAGACCTGGCAACCCACTCCCAAAAATCAATCCATGATTGAAAACCTTGTGAACAGCAGAGAAGCACTGACAATAGTGTTTCACCTGTTGTACACAGGGTCGCTATGGGTCAGATACCGACTCAACGGCACCTAACAACAACAACATACTAGTATAAAGACTTATACCCAGGTTCTGCCAGTTTAACATTTTATTTCATTTCCTTTTTCCTTCTCTCCATACACACATGCACACTTACAGACATACATAATTTTTCTATACTGTTTGATAGTAAACTGCAGTTTATTCTTTTATTCTTATTTTAACATGCAATTCCTAAAAATGACTTTGTCTTATATAACTAAGGTATAATGATCACAATCAGGAAATTAACTTTGATACAATACCATTACCTGTAGGTATTATTCACATTTCTCCATCTGTCCCAATAATGTTCTTTACAGGCCATCTCCTCGAGAAAACCTCCAAAGCAATCCTGGATTATACATTGCATTCAGTTTTACATCTCTGTAGTCTCCTATAATCTGGAATGATTCCTTAATCTTTTTTTGTGCTCTGTGACACTGACATTTACTTTGTAGAATGTCCCTCAGTTTCAGTTTGTATGTTATTTCCCCATAATTAGATTCAGAGTTTATATTTTAGTTAGGAACAACACAGAAATAATGTATTGTTTAATGTGCATCACATTAGAGGGTATATAATAGTGATGTGTCTCATTATCAATCATGTTAACTTTGAACAGTTAAGGTTTGTCCACTGTTACTCCTCTCCTTTGTTGTAAATAACTTAATCTGTGGGGAGTGACTTTGAGACTATTTGAGTGTACTTTTGTTCCTCCAATTTACCCCTTGTTTTAGCATCCAGTTAATGATCTTGCCTGAATCAGTTATGTTGATAGTTGCTAAAAGATGTACTGTCATTCCTTCTACATTTGTTTATTGGCTTTATAGGGAGAAGCTTTCCCTTATTTAAATGAGAGTAGATACGTGGATTCTTATTTTACTTTATGGGTCGTAATCCTTTTTGTCATGTGTTGTGATTTTATACTGTTTCAGATTTGTCCAGTGGGAGCTCCTTTAGGCTAACTTCTGTCTGACTTGAACTTTAAAGCTTTTATTTTTTTCTTCATGTTTCATTAGTAAACCATATTAAGCACAAGAGCATAAGATCCCATTTTTGGCATTAAGTTTGTTCATAATTCTTTTTAAATATTACTAAACATTTGCAAGCTGGGATTGAGCTCAGTTGGTAGAGCGCTGCGCTGCAGTCTCTGAGGACCTGAGTTCAATTCCCAGCAATGCAAAAATGGGAGAAGGACCTGGCAATCCACTCCCAAGGCAATCCCGAAACAGTCAGCCATTGAAAACCCTATGAGGGTCGCTATGAGTCGGATACCGACTGGACGGCACCTAACAACAACAACAACAAACATTTGCAATCCCAAAACAATCAGCCGTTGAAAACCTGATAAGGGTTGTTATGAGGCCAACTGGACTCAACGGCACCTAACAACAATAAATATTTTTTAAATGAAAGTAACAAAATCTACCTTTGATTTTTGAGTTTCCATGAAATAAGTTTTAGATTTGTATATAGTATTATATTTGAAGAGATTTTTTTGGAAAGCAAGATTTTTAGGTTCCATATACAGCATTCAAAAGATTTGGGGAAAAGCTTATTTTTTTTGTAAATGTATAACCTAAAGTTACCCTCATCCCATTTCTTTTGTCCCAAGTTTTAGAGGCAGTTGTAAAAGCAGATGTTTTCCCTCTTAAAATTTAGATGTTTAATTACATTTAAGAATGTCAATGAAAAAATATTTGCATCAAGTATTTCAGCAGGTATTTGAGCTTACTCAGAAAGCTACAATCAATCACATTATCATCTTAGATTTTTCCATAGCAAAACTCAAAATTTAGTAAATAAGCAGTATTTATTTTACCTCAGGCTGCTGTTCTATAAGTTTTATTTTTGCGTTTTTATAGCTGAAAAATACAAGGACTTAGTACCTGATAATGCAAAAAATACTGACATTGCAACTAAAAATGCAGAGCCCTTGATCAATTTGGATGGTAAGTACATAAATGCATAAATTTGATCAATGTTTTTGATGTCTTAAGGGTTTTTTATTTCCTAGAATGAAGTCTAGGATTGACTTGATTATAGCAAATTAAGAATGCTTCATGTAGATAGCATTGATACTGACAGTTTGGGCTCTATAATTTATTTTCATTTACACTGTGCTTTCTCTCTCCCTTGTATCCTTCCATGTTAAAATGCTGTTTGGGGTTTGCTTTAAGTAACTTGGGTTTTGATTTATATAATCAAGTGAGTCATGTTTGCCAAGTGATAAAACTTTTCATTAAATCATGCATGTCTTTTAGTAATTTTTTCCTTTTTGAAAGTAGGAAAATTCCAGTTACCTAGATAATGAGATGTTAAATGTGCTTTCACTAGCTGATTCATTGTGACCTATAATTTATGAGTTGTCCTTATGAATGAATAAGCTTTTTGGACACATTAAGGCCTCTGCTTAGAGAAAAGGTTTGGGGAGAACTGTCCATTGAAGGGGGATCTATGTATTAAATTGATAATTGGGAAGAAATATTAAATATGCCATATAAATGAGCCTTTTAGATAGATGTAGGCCAAACCTTATGTGGGTGAAAGTAGTTCATTTATCATGTTACTCAATTTGTCTGATGAAATATAATTAGTAGGGAAACTATCTCATCCATTTACCTAATTGTTGATATTTTACACTGCTTTATGTTTTTTTCTTTTATTAGCATCAAAGAAATTGAGTTTTATTGTTACTGGAAAATTAAAAATGACTTTGCAAGTTTATATGTTCACAAATATGTAACTATGTTTGCAATACTTTAAGTTTTTCATTTGTTCATTTTAAATCTTTTATAGTTAATAATCCTGATTTTAAGGCTGGTGTAATGGCCTTGGCTAACCTTCTTCAGATTCAGCGTCATGATGATTACCTGGTAATGCTTAAGGTGAGCTTCCTAATTTTCGTTCTTGGTAGAAACTGTGTATATAGAAAAATCTCTTTACTAAATATTATCCATTGATACTTAAATTTATGGTTGAATGACTAACATACAAGTAGAGGAATGTGGGGCATAAAAGCAGGTTTTATGAGTTCATCTCTTTTGTTTGTTGTTGTTAGGTGCTATCAAGTCAGGTTTGAATGAAACACTCCCTGACACTACCATGACCAGCACTATTTTCAGTGCTTCTCTGCTTATTCATAGGGTTTTCAATAGCAGATTGTTTGGGGAGTGGGCTGCTAGGTCCTTCTCCCTCATCTCTTTTAGATTATCTAATAACTGGTATCAGAGAGTATAAATTATGTGGCTACCATTGATGCTAAGTCTTTGCTAAGAAAATCTCATTCAGGCTGGGTGCAGTGGTGCACACCTGTAATCCCAGGGACTTGAGAGGCAGAGGCAGGAGGATAGCAAGTTCTAGGGGAAAGGCAGCCTGCATAACTTAGACCCTGCCTCAAGAAAAAAATTAAAAAGGAGCTGGAGGTATAGCTCAGTGATAGAGCACTTGCAATCTGTGTATGAGGCCCAGGATTCATTCCCCCAGTACAAAAAAATAGAAGAGGGGGTGGGGAGATAGAGAGGGAGGGAGGGAGGAAGAAAGGAAGGAAAGAAAGAAAGAAAGAAAGAATCTATCTGGTCCTCTAAATAGTTGTAGAAGTAGGTCCTAATACCTTTAAAAAAATGCATATATGTATGCATGCCTACAGCCGTAGCCTGTGGCATCTGATCCCATCAAAAGCTAAGCAGGGTTGGGCCTGGTTAGTACCTGGATGGGAGACCACCTGGGAACACCAGGTGCTGTAGTCTTGGGAGACGGACCAGGCAACCCACTCCCAAAATCAATCCACCATTAGGCCGGGCGTGGTGGCACACGCCTGTAATCCCAGCAGTTTGGGAGACGGAGGCGGGAGGATCGCAAGTTCAAGACCAGAGGCAGTCTACGTAATTTAGCGAGACCCTGTCTCAAAAAGTAAAAAAAAATGGGCTGAGGTGCAGCTCAGTGGTCCAGCACTTGCAGAGCATGTAGGCACGAGGCCCTGGGTTCAACCCCCAGTACCACAAAAAAAAAAAAAAAAATCAATCCACCATTGAAAACCCTATGAACAGCAGAGAAGCTGACAGTAGTGTTTCGCCTGTTGTATGCAGGGTCGCTATGAGTTAGATACTGACTGGACAGCCCCCTACAACAACATATATAAATAAATATATATAAAGAAACTGAGACTTAGAAGAGGATAGATAAATGATGTCCAAGAAGACACAAAAAGTTATAGAGCCAAAAATTGAATCTAAGCACTCTGACCCTGTGGTTCATTCTTTTTCATATATTACCCCACCTCTGTTTAATCAGTCCTTTTAAGAATTCATGGTCTACATTCATTGTTGTTGTTGTTGTTAGGTGCCGTTGAGTCGGTGTCCGACTCATAGTGACCCTCTGTCCAACAGGGGAAACACTATTGTCAGTGCTTCTCTGCTGTTCATAGGGTTTTCAATGGCAGATTGATTTTTGGGAGGGGGTTGCCAGGTCCTTCTCGCAAGCCTACAACTTCTGGTGTTCCCAGGCAGTCTCCCATCCAGGTACTAACCAGGTCCGACCCTGCTTAGCTTCCGAGATCTGATGGGATCAGATGCCACAGGGCTATAGCTGCAGGCCTACATTCATTAATATAGTGGAAAATGCTGTATTATTAATGGTGAATTCAGGGGGGGAAAAAAAAAAAAGCCAACCCAAGATCTGTCCAGGAAGTGAATCTTTCAAGTCCCCCATCCTAGACACATCACTTAGTTCATAGCTCCACATCAGAGAGTGCAGTAATGGCTGAAAGAGCTCTTATCTGAGGGAAAAAAAATATACTCAAGACTTTTTCCTAGTAATTGTGAAAGTACAGTACAGTGGGGTGGAGCAGGGAAGTGGTATCTAAGACACCAGATATGGAAGTTATTTTAGAAAGGATTAATTTTACAAGAGATTAAAGAACTTTTGACTAGATCTTATACATGAGAATTACTTTAAACTACTTCGTAATAAATTGAATTTTCACTCTATTTAGAAGAAATTAAACTATACTTCATCCTGCTTTTCAGAATTCTGTGTATTAAATGGCAGTTTTAACAAGGGACGTTCTGTTCACTTCTTAGCTTATTACAATTCTTTATGCTGTATCTGACCATTAACTTGGATTTTCTCAGCCCAGATTGGATGCCAAAAGACAAAGAGGTGTTTTTAGTGAAATTTAGTTGTTTCAAGGCTTGTTCTTTACTCAGACAAGTATGCAAATTTCCTTGGTATAGCCCTACCTTGGTCATGCCAGCTTTAGTTATAAACTGAGAGGAGAAACTGACAATGCATGGCATATTTGTTGTAGTTGTTGTTGTTGTTAGGTGCCGTCGCGTTGGTATCTGACTCATAGCGACCCTCATAGGGTTTTCAATGGCTGACTGTTTCAGGATTGCCTTGGGAGTGGATTGCCAGGCCCTTCTCCCATTTTTGCAGAGCTGGGAATTGAACTCAGGTCCTCAGAGACTGCAGCACAGCGCTCTACCAACTGAGCTAAATCCCAGCCCATGGCATATTTAGGGTGCTTTTATTACTTTCAGAACTCATTAGGAAAAAGTATAAATTAGCTATAGAAAAGCTTTATAGAATTCTACTCCTAGATTACATGTTTATCCTTTTTGGGTTATTTTTAAGAGGCATTCAAATAAGATATGATAATGTGGAAGGTATTGTGGAATGATTCAAATAAGATATGATAATGTGGAAGGTATTGTGGAATATGATAATGTGGAAGATAATGTGGAAGGTGGTGGTTGTTAGATGTCATCAAGGCAGACTCCACTCATAGTGACCCTCATAGGGTTTTCAGTGGCTGATTATTTTGGGATTGCTTCGGGAGTGGATTGCCACGTCTTTCTCCCATTTTTGTGGTGCTGAGGATCAAACCTTGGGCCTTAGAGATTGCAGAGCATATAAAAGTCAGTATAATTAAGTGCTGGGGATGTATGTGATAGAGCATTTGCCTACCATGTGCAAGGCCCTGGGTTCAATCCCCAGCACCACAAAAATAAAATGTATATACATGTAAACTGGCAAAACAGTTATCACAATATTTTTGGTTTTCTTAGGCAATTCGCATTTTGGTTCAGGAGCGCCTAACACAGGATGCAGTTGCTAAAGCAAACCAAACAAAAGAGGTATGTATGTTTTATATACTCTAAATTAGTTACTAATGAAGATTTCTTTTGGTATTGCCATGACCTTATTAACCTTTGTATCTACTTAAGATATCCATTCTGTCAGAACTTCGGTGTGATTGAATTTGGTTCTTAAGCAAATTAAATACATCGAGTTACTGGAGGTCATTTGACTGAAAAATGAACTTCATGTTTGTCTTATTTGTTATCCTATAGTAGCTACCTAAAGCTCACTCACAGTCTACAAACTTAAGGTACAGACCCAGTTGAAGTTTATTTAAAAGGATTTACCCTTGTGAAATGTATTGGGTTATTTTGACTTATGGAGGAAAACAAAGGACACACCCATTTGTTACTAATTTTCTTTCTTTTTTTAAATTTTAAAGGACAAATCTTGTCCTTGCTCTTGGATTCTTCAGAGTAAATCATCTCATTTTGTTTAATACACCATGACTATCGTCTCCTTAAATAAAAAATACTACTGGAATTATTTAGAGTAACCATATGAGACAGTGCAGAGAGTATCAGATACAGGTGTCTTGATGATGGCCCCTTCTTGCTACATAGATGTTGCAGTGAATGCTTTGAATACAACTACCATTCTTGGATTCTGATCCCTTTTTGTTGTTGTTGTTCCCTGTCCCCTAGGTCCTCTGATATCTTTTGTTCTGACCCCTTTAGCCAAGTCCAGCAGTGCTAAAAGGTGACCAATTCCAGGGCAGTGTAGTCCCCTCTGAATGACAACTCAGTTTTCTTTTAATTATGTATTAATTGGCCATTGGAATTTGGATTAGAGGTCAGCTTATTTGACCCACACTATACAACAGACAGTAAATTGTTCTGACATAATAAAATCATTCAGCAACTCTCTCTAGTTTGGAAGGCAGTGCAAATAAGGGCATAGCCAAATCTCTTTGCTCTTGTTTGCAAAGTAAAGTGTAGCTTTCTTTTCAATGCTGCAAACCTTAATTTCAGTGTCATCTTAAAAGATAGTAACCTATAGTAATACAGTGGAGAAATTCTTAGTGTTCTTTGTAACCATTCATGACTAGTCTTGAGGCATGTGGTAACTTTCAAGGGTAGCTGTTCTTTGGTGGCCTATTGGCAAATGAAAGGAAAATTCTAGCCTCTTGTACCAGACTGACATGTAGAGCCACTCAGTACAAGTCTACTCTTTATTTTGCTCTCTGTATTTTCATATCCATTGGTTTCTTATATAACTTTAATGCTACTTTAAAGCAGAGTTTAGGTAGAGTTGCTTTAATAGATTAGGCAAGAATTGAACAGTGACTCAAGCACTTATGTAGTGACAGCTTACAATATTGCAGGTATAAGTAATTTTTTTTTTTTTTTTTTACTGGTAATGATTCTATAAAGTGTAATGAGCACGAAGTCCAGACTGCCTGACCTCATTTTTATTGGGTAATTATTGTGAAGTCTGCGTAGCATGCATGGCATTAGGTGTAGGTGCTGACTAGTTAGCTAAAGGGTTTAGTTTTTCTTCATTCTCTAGACTGTTTCAAAGTAACTTCCAAATGAACTACTAAAAGTTGTACATAAATAACATGTTAACAAAGTGTGGGGGGGCTGTATAGTTTGTAAAGAATTTATGAACTCAGAAATAAACTTGAAGAATATTAAAAGTAGTCCTATCCCATTTTCACTGTACACTGCTGCTTACTATAGCTAATTTGGGACAGTAGCACCGCTGCTCAACCCTCCTCTGTAACAGTAGTGATAAAACACTGCTGCAATAGGTCTAATTATTTCACATGCCTGGTCTAAAGGATTGGATGGGCTATGGAGTCTGCAGTAGATTTCAAACCCACTTTTAGCTTGTTGTAATTGGGGAAAACTTGCATAGCACAAGGCAAATTTATAATTCCTAGGCCCCTGACTGCTGCAGCTAAGACTTAAAATAATACAGTAACTAGCTGCTTTTTACAGTTTCAGATGGAAAAAAAGTTACTCTTAACTATAATAGTTTTTTTCTTTTTAAGGGCTTGCCTGTTGCTTTAGACAAACACATTCTTGGTTTTGATACAGGAGGTAAGTGATTTTGTTTGAATTCACTCAAAACTGTTTAGAGACATTTGGAAAATTCTTGGGAGATGAGTGAGTGGTCTTAATTACAAAAATTATGTATTAATGCAGTGTTCTTTTCTTGTACAACAGATGCAGTTCTTAATGAAGCTGCTCAAATTCTGCGATTGCTGCATATAGAAGAGCTCAGAGAGCTACAGACAAAAATTAATGAAGCTATAGTAGCTGTTCAGGCAATTATTGCTGATCCAAAGACAGACCACAGACTAGGCAAAGTTGGAAGATGAACACTTTAGGATTTCAGCTTCTTACCTACTTAGTACAATTGGGATCCATGTACACTCGCAGCATGTGTTTGGAAATCAAATGTCACATTTTTCAGGGAAGAACCCCAGAAAATTGACTATGTTCTAGAGACTTAACTACCATTGCTTTTTTCTTTAATAAAGTTTGGGAAAGTGGAGTTTTTTTGTTTTGAGCTACTTAGTGTCAAATGTTTGTATGATTAATGTGCTTACTCCTTCAAAGTTAAGATACGTTATGTGCCAACTCCCAACTTTGTCCTACAGACAAGAAGGATCCTTACGTCACAGGAAAACTGAAAATATTTTATTGGAGTATTCTAGGAAATTTGAACTGCTACATCTTTGGTATTTACAAATGTAATACTTTCAGTGGGTACTTATAGAGGCACTTACGGGATCAGAAAATACAAATTAAATCATGCTAGCACCTTTTAATATAAATAGAAATGCACTGATGCAGAGGTAAAAAAATTCTTAGAACTTTTGCTGAGAAACTATAAATAAGTTGGTTCTTTTCCATCAGTTCTGCATAATCTTCTAACTACATCAATGTTGATGATCTTTAGGATTATATTTTTATAATTGTTGATATCTGCTTTAATTTCTTGGCCAGAAAGAATCCATAGCAAAAATTAGAGTCAAACTCTAACTGGTTCTTAATTGAATGAATTTGACCTTTTAAATGTGTACAAAAAGCTGCTTTAGAAAGTAACAATTAAAATTCTGTTACCTTTTAAAACTTGAATAACCCTTGTTTTTAAAAATACAGTAGTAAAGATTGAGGTATAAACTTTTCACAAAGTATACTTGGTCTAAATGGTCATCTTCTCGGTCCAGGAACGTCTAAGGCCAATTCTTTCTTCACTTTCTTTGCCTTTGGCGTAAATGTTCTTAGGGTCAAGATTCTGATTGTAAACTTCCAAGTCTGTATTTGCATTTCATATTCATTTTCTTCCTGTGAAGGGAAGCAAGCAGTGTTCAGTATTTTGTAACAACAGGAAGTCTTTGATTTTCATTTTGTCTATAGTTAAGGTAGGTAGATTTAAGGTAGTAAAGACAGCAGTGGTAGCAATGTCAGTGGCAGCAGAGGTCATCAGTTCCCACAGATAGCCCTTCTCTCTCCCCTGCTAATCCAAAGGAGCATTCTGATGCATGTTCGTTTACCTCTTGGGCAGTAGGGATAGACTGCAGTGATCCCGTAGAGGTGAGACCGCTGCTCTGGGAGATACTCATCAATAAACTGGCCACTATCTTTGTTCACTGATACAACACCATCCCTGGTAACACAAAGAAGAGTGAATTCAGTCACTAGATGATACAAAGTTTCAGTAGAGAAAATGCTTTGGCAGCCTTCTAGAATGCATGTTTAAAATCAGCTTAACCAAATGAATTTTCATTCATGAAGATTTGTCCAATGCCAGTGGTTTTCAGGGTAGTCCCCAGATCAGCATCACCTGGGAACCTGTAGGAAATACAAATTTCTGTTCCCCTGACCTCCTGAGTCAAAAACACTCCAAGCCCCTTGGGTGATGTTGATGCTACATGGACATTTGGGAACCACTGGTCTAAGTCAATTGTTTTCAAATCTAGCTGCATTAAGAACCACATGAGGATCTAGTACTGATGTCTGGGCCTCACTGGCAGATCAGTTCAATTATAGGGAGTAGAGGTAGAAGGACTTCAGACATGTTCTTTTTTTCTGTTTTTAAAATGATCCCCACATCCTCATTTGAAAACTAAATAGTATTTTTCAGTCTCCAAGGTTCAGTTAAACTCTACAATGTTATTTCAAACAAAAAAACAACTTCAACCACTTAAGTAAGGTTTCCCAACCTCTTCCAGTACTGGTGGTTAAACTCAGGCCCTTCTGCACGCTAGGCAAGAGCTCTACCACTGAGCCATACCCCAAGCTCCTTTTTATTTACTTTTGCGACAGTCTCTTAAGTTGTGCAGGCTCCCTCTGCCCTTAAACCTGCGGTCCTGTTTAGCTCCTGTATAGCTGGATTATAGGCATGTGCCATAGCAAGGGTATTCATTTTCTGAAGAACAGATTTAGAGATGTGCTTCCGTTTTAGATACCTTGTTACCAGATAGCTTTGCCACTTTTAAGCTACCTGTGAGCAATGCCATCAAACTTCTGGGTGAAGTAAAAGGATGATTTCAAAGGCAGTAACCCCTCCAATTGTTGTTGTTAGGTGCCGTCGAGTCGGTATCCGACTCATAGCGACCCTCTGTACAACAAGGGAAACACTATTGTCAGTGCTTCTCTGCTGTTCATGGGGTTTTCAATGGCAGATTGATTTTTGGGAGGGGTTGCCAGGTCCTTCTCCCAAGCCTACAGCTTCTGGTGTTCCCAGGCGGTCTCCCATCCAGGTACTAACCAGGCCCGACCCTGCTTAGCTTCCGAGATCTGATGGGATCAGATGCCACAGGGCTACGGCTGCAGGCAACCCCTCAAAAGTAGTATCTAAACTAGGCGTGCTGGTGCACACCTGTAATCCTAGCGACTGGGGAGGTACAGGCAGAAAGCATGAGTTTGAGGCCAGAGCCAGCCTGCATAACTTAGTGAGAACTGTCTCCATTTAAAAATTTTTAAAAGGGAAGACGGGTTGCAGATCAGTGGCAGAGTGCTTACAAAGTACGCAGGGCCCTGGGTTCAGCCCCCTACTACTGCAAAAAAAAAAGAAAAAAGAAAACGTACCTCTCAAGGTAATGAAACAAAAACTTCAGCAGAGAGCTTTGTTATTAAAGTCACTTTGACTTTGGTAAAGCAACCAGTGTGCTCTCCAGAACTGGCTGCCCTGACAGACTGGTCCACAGTGTGGGGAGCTCACCTCCTCCAGTCAGTGTGGTAGAAGTGATCTGAGTAACTGATGATGCTGAAAGGGTAGTTGAGGTTATTCTGGATGACACGTCGTCCAGTTCCATCAGGTAGTGTACATTCCAGTTTTTTGGTTCCTTTTAAAACATCCAAGGGGGAAAATGAGACCTTTTCATGTCATGGAGAAAAATAAAGCTGCTTTACTAAAAATGATAACGGCAGATTCCTTCTCAAGAGAAACAAAGGCAGAAGAGGAAATAGGACATTTCATTTCCATTGCAGTCATACAAATTAGCAATTATATGTACTGTTCTATTACTTGTCTCTATTTTTTTCTTTTTCTTTTTTTCTCGGAAGTACCAAGTAGGAGGTTGAACCTAGGGCCTCACACATACATTGGAAGCACTCTACCACTAAGCTGCACCCTCAGCCCATTCTTTAATTTTCTGTCTTGAGATGGTCTCACCAAGTTAATGCAGGCTGCCTCTGCCCTTGACCCTGCAGTCTTTCTGCCTCTGCCTTCCAAGTCACTGGGATTACAGGCTTGAGCCACCATGCCCAGCTATTCAGTAGTTTTTAATAGAAATGCAGATTTAATCTTTTTGTAGAAGAATGAATTCTGTCTGCTGAAGTCTTGCAAAGTTTCTTCCAAAGTAGGGCATTCAAGGTAAGCATTCTCATAATTTCAAGCTTTAGCTTATAAATTGTAAATATGGCATCTGGGTTAATACTTGCCCTTTGTAAAGCAGTAGTATAATAACAGAGGCAATCTTTTAACCAGAAGCCTTAGATATTTTTTAAAGAACCTATTTTCCATGTATAAGAAAAAAAGAAACTAAAGTGGTAACGTAGCTGTTTTCCATGTAAAGGAAGTTGCCTTGGAAATTCTGAGATAGCTAAAGAATTAATTTCCAAGATCACATTTCTAGTGAAGAAATTTAAATCTCAAACACTTTTTTAAAATGTAAAGGTTTGGACAACTGGGTTCTAAAAGTGATTCATCTCCATTATAGTCCCTTTTATTAGATTATAAATGCAAGAACAGTTTTTTCATATAGTAAAACTATGGTAATTTTATATAAACTTTAGTAAAACTATATAGCATCTTTCAATTTTTCTAATAATGAAAAGCACCCAGCAGAAATAAATTAATCTGGGTATTAACCCAAATGTACTACTGAAGGAAGCCATCCAGCCACACTTTTCAGACGGTCCTCAGCATCTTAACATACTGTTAATGTAATAAGTGTTTATATAAATAAGTTATAATACTGGCCCAAAAGATAGTATAACTTCTATTCATTTATCTAAGTTTGTCAGCTCAACAGTGATTGATACACTTTGCTTCACTTAGAAAATTTGCAAAGTGCTCATGTTAGGGTCAGGCAAGTAGGACAAACTTACTGCCTTATTGAGCCTCCCTCCCCACCAAACTCCAGAAAATTCATTATACGAATCATTACAAAATGTTCTTTAAAAGTTTACAGGCCAAATGAGTAGATTACATGCTGTACAGTTATAAATTTAAACCAAAAAATCTAAATGACGGGATCTGGTTTTGTAGTAAAATCTGTCCTAGTGCTCACACCCACTGTAGTGGTTATCTCTTTGCATTCCACCAGTATTACCTGCATCTGCCCAGCAGAGCAGCTTGGAGAAGGAGTCAAAGGTTAATCCATTGGGTAACCCAATGTCTTTATTGACCAGAATTCTTCTGTTTTCTCCATCTAAAGAAGATGTTTCAATTTTAGGGGCCTCTCTGTTCCAATCTGTCCAGTACAAGTTGCTGTGGATAAATTTTATAAAGATTGTAAAAGAATAGCTGTGCAGGGCTGGGGGTTGTAGCTTAGTGGTAAAGCTCTTCCCTAGCATGCAGAAGCTGCAGGATTCAGTCCCTAGCACCACACATACACAAAGGATGGCTGTACAACTTTGGTAGGCAGCAGCTAGAACAGCCACCATTGATTCCAATCTCCCAGGATTCATGGCCTTAAGCAATCCCCTCAAGTTTGGGCTAAACTTAGTTTCTTGCTTCCACTGAACAGAGTATGGCAGAAGTGACAGGCTACCACCTCTTCCAATATTACATTTTAAAAAAATGGCTTCTGTTGTAGGTCCCTCCGAGGGAATCTAGATACCATGCTGCAAGCAGCCCTCTACAGAGACCCATCTGCCCAACAGCCCTTGAGTGTACTTAAAAGGTGATCTTGCCATGGTTAAAGCTTGAGAGTACACAGGCTTCAAACCCACAAAAAGTTGGGTTCAGGTTCAGGTAGGGGTTCAATTTATTATGATGTATATGATTCGGGTTTAATATTTTAATCCTATGTGTGTAGATAGATGAATAAAATATTTTTTTGATTTTTTTTTATTTTTATGTGTAATAAAATAGCTAATGATACCAAAACCAAAACATTAAAAGCTAAACCTAGGCCCAGTTTTTTACTGAGTTCTGTTTCAAGTTCAGAAAAAAATTTTAAAAGGCTTGAGCCATTTGAAGCCCTGCTATATACACATAGGACTTAAACCTAAACCCTAACTGAACCAGAACCCTCTAAATTTTAATATATTGACCTATAGCTGAACCTGAAACCAATTTTTCACAGGTTTGAAGCCCGGCTTAAGACAACTGTAGCTTTGCCAATACCTTGGCTGCAGCCTTCTAAGAGACTTTCATGAACACACAGTTAAGCCTTATCCACATTCCTAATAGACACTATGACATAATGTTTGTTGCCTTAAGCTGCCAAGGTTTTGAGCAATTCGGTACATAGCAATAGATCACTAATATATAGCCATATGCTACTTGTGCCTGCATCACAAGGTTTTCTGATAACTGGAACTATGTGGAAGAAGTCACTATTATCTAAGTCCCTATCAAAACCCTTGCCTCTGAGACACCCCTACCTCAAGTTCTCAGAAACAATTGGTTGAAATCTTGAATTTGATCTTGGGCCTAGAATCCAAAGACGTGCAGTTATTAAGAAGAGTTTAGCAACAGAAACTATGGAACTTTTGGAGAGATTTGAGGGAGGTCTTCAGGGAAAATACTGTGTGGCACTTGCTAAAGAGAAACCTCAGTTATCCTACCTGGCCCCCAGAGACAGAAGCACTTTAAGCGACAACCTTTACCTTTTAATTGCCTTGTTACACATGCAAAATAGTAATTTAACAGGTGATACCTAAAAAATTACATCTCATTAATTGGATATAGGTTTATGGAGCAGAAGAAATGATGAAAGCAGTTTCTATAAAACAATGTTTCATGAAAGCTATAGCTGCTTTGAGTCAGATGAACTACAGACAACCCCAAAGACAGCAGAGGGAATTGATGATCATGGGTTTCCCCTATTGTGAATTTTATGCTTTCTGCCCAAAAGATGAAGGCCTGGAGCGAAAGCCAGAAAGTCGTTTCCATTCTGTGCTATGGTAGAGGCAGCCAGATGGTTGGGCATGTATGTCATTCCTTTATCGTTTATGACCTGTCTCCTTTCCCAAAAGAATTCAAAATACTGAAAACAGTAAGTCCAGAACAAGCTCAAATAGAAACACAGCATTTGGCATAAATTATTCACAGATTTGCTTAAGGAAGAAAATTGTGAGAATAAAATTTATAGGAAGTGAGAAATAGCCTGGAATGTTTAACAACTAAGCCTTTGGGCGGTTGTAGAAGATTTTGTTAGAAGTGTTATATTTAAACTCGAGTCAAGGTGGTTTTCATTAAAAATTATTCTCAAAATCCTTTAGCATTATTTGCTGTCTTGATAAGAAACAAAGTTCTAGTTTCATGTTTAGACTCATAGCTGTGATCTGGATTTCAGCTTAAAAGTACGTCTTTTTCTCTAGACCATTGAACACATGACCAAAGCTTCACCGCACCAGCTGGCAGCTTCCTCCAGTTTCAAGTCAAACACCAAAAAGGAATAAAGGACCCCCGGCCCCAATGTCAGAAAGGCGAGCCTATCAAAAGATGGTTTTTAAGAAGGTTATTAATTCTTGTGGCTTAGTCAGTTGGCATAGAATAAGACACCCCTTCCCCATGCGTAGAACGATCTTTAAGGCTTTGCTGTTAGTATTTCTGAGTCAGTAGCCACTGTGCTAAAAATTAAAGCTGAAGGTTTTCTTTACTGACTTGAAAGTCTTCTCATGAATTTTATCTCTAGAACCTCCACTTCAATACAGTGAGAGTTTCTCAAGTGTAAAAATCCACCATGGTTCCACTGGCCAAGTACCATATGTCCCAAATTGCAATTGTCACAGACATTTTATTTCACTGTCTGTAGCCAGAGAAATAAAATGCCCAGGCTTGGTGCGTTTTGGTTACTCTCGCCACTGAATAGAGCAAACCCCTGCTATGGCCTTAACACTCTGGTTTCCAAAGGTGCTGCTGAACAGCCTCACTCCTTCCCGTGTGCATGTCCTCTTCAGGGGCCCTACTGGGCCCTCTCATCCAGGAAGCCCCCAGTCCCTCTCGCAACACTGAGTTCTCCATGTAATACATTGTGGCCGAATATTCTTACTTATTAACTATCTTATTTCCCCCTCAATAGAATGTAAGCTCCATGAAAGAACAGACCTTATCTTTGCCTAGAACAGTGCCTGACCATCAGCAGGTCCTCAGTAAATACTGGTTGAGTTAGTGCGTTTGAGCCTTTACTTTCTTGTTCCCATCCTCTCCACACAGTATTTAAAGTCCAGGGGCTTTGAATCAAGATCTACGGGTAACAGGGAGAATCAGGGAAGCCCAGCTGACCCTCGGATTGGATCCACAGCGATGGCACGGGGATTCACCAGATCCGTGTGGAAGAGGACCTCGCGCTCAGAGCCATTCAGCCTAGCCCTTTCTATCTTATCCAGGCCACTGTCGGTCCAGTACATTTTTCTACGGAAGTGGTCAATGGCAAGTCCTTCTGGGCTTATCAGATCTGGAAATAAAGCAAAGGCAGGCTGTAGCATGTGTAAGGGCGTGAAGGGAAAACTGAAGTAAAAAGATCTGCCATATAGGAAAAGCTTATGGGAGGAAGGCATGAGCATCTCCAAGACCCCTGAACTAGGTTAATAGAGAAACTGACCCTTTTGTTACTTTCTCCAACACCCCTGGCTGCTTCTATACTCTCAGACCTACCACCTTGCTGGCACCTGGCATCCATGGTGTTGGGGACCAGGCAGAATAAATTATTGTCACCCCCTGAATTCTTACTGTGAGCCATTTCTTCTGAGAAGGGCTCATCTCGTAACAGTCACCTTTTCATTCCTTATATATAAACATGTTTTTGCGCATAGGGGCTAGTCTTGTACAGCTCAGTAAAGCGACTCGCACAGAACTTAACTCCCCTATTAGGTGAAAACAGGGGGAGACTAGCATAAAACAGGCAAGTGACTCAGTGAATAAAACAAAATGCAAAGTGTCTGCCGAGGAAGCTGCTGACCTGAGTTAATGATAGTCTCGGGCTCTGCTCCTGGTTCCAAGCTGGCACGGCTGATTGTCCGTCCAGCAACATCTGTCCAGTACACCATCCTCTCCCGGCAGTCGTAGTCAAGTCCCACAATGATGGAGCCCTTGCAGACCAAATCATCAGATTAGAAGAATTAGGATTCCTTGGACCTCCCCACTCGGAGTTCACGCTTACACAGGGTTGCAAGGAGCAACCTGCATGATTTTCAGGCAGCGGAGCCGTGGTTAGATGTGTGGGCAGTGGAGACCTCCCCAGGGTCAAAGCCAGGCTTGGCCACTTACTAACTGTGTGACTCTACTTAACCTCTATGTCTTCATTTCCTCAAGCAGTATCTGTAAAAATACCACAAATGCTTATAAGGTGTCCTAGTCAGTAATTACTGTGCAGTAAGCCCTTCACATGCTATTATCATTGGCAGTAATATCAATAACTTCATGAGAAAAATCAGCCCCCTCAGTGCTTAGAGTAGCCCACTCAGAGCAACCCTCATGGGGTTTTCAACGGCTGATTGTTTCGGGGGTGGACTGCTACATCCTTCTCCCATTTTTGTGATACTGAGGATGAAACCCATGTCCTCAGAAAGTGCAGAGCCTCACTCTACCAACTGAGCTAAACCCCAACCCTAGTTGCAGCAATATAAGTCCTTAATATTTAATGAGGCAAAAACTGGATCCTTTAAATGGTATTGGCACTTCCTGAAAGAGCCTTTCTAAAATTTACTGACATAGGCCAACAAAATCTACTCTCCCCTCCCATGAAAAGGTCCTTCCTCCACCTAAGGTGCAATCACCCCTAACTCTTAATGCAAAGCAAGTCTTCAGTTGTACTCAATAAAAGAAAGTCTGTAATACAATGGATTAAGAAATTGGGAAATTGTGGTCACCCAACCTTTGGCTAAGAAGTCTCCTCCCTTTCCTTACTAGCTAAATTGACAATGTCTTTCTTAAAAATGCTGAATCTGTGAGATTCTTTTTCTCAACTCCACACAGGACTTGCTTCATTCAGTTTTCAACCCAGATTCCTGTTGTGCAAGGCCAACATCTAGAGGACATCTGGTTGTCCCTGAGGTCATAACCAGCTCCCTCCTTGCCTAACACAGCCTCTTGGGGCTTAGCTGGGCTTGATTTATGCCGCTGAGACAGTAGTCTGCACAAGAGACTGTACAAATCAGAACTTGGCTTATGCAGAAAAGCTGGCAGTCTCTATTGGGGTACCAGGTACCTAAGGTCAATACTTTTACTTGAAAATTAAATTTAAATAGGAGTCCTGGGCAAGAGTACAGACCCATAACGGTTTCCACTAACCCAGGGAATCATGGGATTTATAAACCAAATTTCTTGGAGGAAAAGTCCCAGTTTAAGTAAATTTTCCTAAAGTGTGCTTATAACCCATGTCTCATTTCTCTCTCAGTTTCACCATGACCACTACCACCTTGCCTGTCCTGGACGTTCAGAAGTGCAGTCAAGCTATCTGAAGTGGCTAGAGTATAAGATGAATAGCATGAGGTGATGGCAATTTCTTATTTCTACCTCATTTAGAGAAGCTTTTACAAAACAGCGTGCTACAGTTTGTTGGAAAAACAAGTCTCAATGTTTAAAAAGAAAAATCCCACATCTTTTTCTGAACACTAGTGCTTTTAAGCTTTTTTGGAACCACATAAGTAGTTCATTGACAGAAATAAATGTAAACACGAACGTTCTTTCAAGGATGAGTATCCTGTGTATGAAGTTTTTTGGGAACCACCTTTTCTCCTCCCAATTCTGGAGGAAAAAATCCCTCATTCCAAATTAGGGTGCTGTGCAATAGGGAAGCTGCTGGCTCGGAAAGTGGCAGGTGTGCCCTAGGGAAGCTCCCTCCACTCCTCTCCCAGTAGTACAGGCTCCCCAGATCATCATGGAGGATTTTCGAGGTGAGGAAGAGGAGCGTCAACATGACACGCCCAAAGTGGGAGGGAGGGGCTGCAACAGGGCTGCAGGCCCAGCAGCCCCAGCAGCCTCCCACTTTGGGTCTCAGCCAGCTGCAGAAACCACCCTCTGTAGTGACCACCTTGTGTGCTTTTGACTTCCAGGCTGTCTGACCTGGACAGCACCCCAGGAACTTGGGTTAAGACTGTCAGTTTTCTCTGGGATCACCACACAGCCTCTCCCTCTGAAAGTCCCTCGCCCTGTATCTGAATTGCCCTGAACCCATAGGAGATGGTGGCTAGGGTCAGTCAGAAGTGACACAGAACAACAGAGAGCGCCACGGAGACAAAGTGCAGCCCAGCCCAGAATAGAGCTGCCCAGGACCTCCGAGCACCCAGCCCCGGGCCCCATGGTATGATTCCCACACGGCCTTCTGGCAGCTACGCAGCCCGCCCTCAGAGGTCCACTTTACATGCAGCGACAGCAGGGTCTTGGCCGCATCCTTCTGAAGCCTGGTGCCATTGAGGGGCAAGTGGCCGATCTGCTGGCCCTGGGCGTAGAGCAGGAAGGTGCCCACGGATGGAGGGGTCACATCAGGCCGGGGCGTGGGCCGGACTATGGGTGGAGCAATGGTGGGTAAACCTGCCAGTGGGAAAGAGCGGAAAGGTATCGGAAAGAGGGAGAAGAAACAAGGGTGGGTGAAGAGGGAGAAGAAGAGTTATTTTCTCACATACCAGCACCTCCAAAAATATCAAAAGTTCTTCACCCTAGACAGATGTTCTCCAGATGTTCTTCAAAAAAAATTCTAACTTCCAGGGATATTTTTTTTTTCAAGATCAATTACGTAAGTCACTGCCATTACTAGGAGGAAAACAACAAAACACTTCCCTCAATTCAAAGCAGGGGGATTTTGTTTGAGAAGGGAAAAAACCTCTTTGAAGCCTCAGGGTGAAGCTGTTCCAATTCACCCAGGGTGAATCGCAAGGTGAACAGAATCCCAGCTGTTACAATTACAGTAACTGCCAGTGACAAAACCAACATTACATCCAAACTGGGATCTGGGGGGATCAGATTATAAATCGGCACAGCATCCTCCTGCAGTGACTTCTTTCTTCACACCCGGTGGCCCCTTATGTCCACATCACCCACAGCAATACCAGAAGCCTTGATGCCCGGGCTGCTGAGGCCTCTGAGATGCCCCGTGCTTACATGCAGGTGTGGTGCCTGGCTGAGAGCGCGTGCCCTGCACCTCTCGGCCGTCTCTGTCCACACACCAGCAGAAGTCGCTCTTCCCGTGGCACTGCAGGGGGGTGAAGTGGCCCAGGTCATCGCACTGGGGCATGTACTGGTCATCCCTGGGTGTGCCACCATAGTGCTCCAGCAGGTTTTCCCGCCAGCGCTCACAGACGGTGCGAGGCCTCTGCGTGGGTTCTGAGCAGAGGGGGACACAAAGCCCTTAACTGCCATGCAAGAACAGAATCTGGCATGCAGCTCAAGATCTCCACACCTGACCTCCTGGCCTGCCTCCTCCTACTGTCCAGTAACAGGGTCTCAGCCAAGCCCCTGACACAAATGCGTTCTTACAAGTTCTCCGTGGGAATCTGGAGAAGAGGTCATCCTGATGCTCCCATCCCCCCAGGCCAGGAGCATCTGCCTTCAAGGCCTAGCCACAGCAGGAAAGAACAAGAAGAGGCAAGGTTGCAGCACAGAGCTCACTTGGCCTGGGGAGGGGACCAGCGGGGACCAGCAGATGCCCGCATAGACATCCAGCCTGTGCCCAGGGCACCTCTGCTAACAAAACACTCATGCAGACTCTGTCAGAACTCCATGGTCTGTGTGATGTTGTTGTTGTTAGGTGCCGTCGAGTCGGTATCCGACTCATAGCGACCCTCTGTACAACAGGGGAAACACTATTGTCAGTGCTTCTCTGCTGTTCATAGGGTTTTCAACGGCAGATTGATTTTTGGGAGGGGGTTGCCAGGTCCTTCTCCCAAGCCTACAGCTTCTGGTGTTCCCAGGCGGTCTCCCATCCAGGTACTAACCAGGCCTGACCCTGCTTAGCTTCCGA